>MBAC02004223.1:0-12080 GCA_001712635.2 Nothophytophthora sp. Chile5 | reverse complement strand
AGCTGGCCATGGCCACGCTCTTGAGCAAGTTCGACATCAAGACGGTGGAGGACCCGTGGGAGCTCACGTACGAGTTCTCGCTCACCATCCCGGTGAAGGGCCCGCTGGACGTCGAGGTGACGCCACTGGCTGGTGCGGCTCCCGCAGCGTCGGCCTAAGTGGCTTGAGTACTTGAGAAATGAGTGGGTCCGGCTTGGGTTCCTTCTGTATAAACTGGTGTGAAAAGTGACGAGACGAACGCCCTGAAATGAGAAAATGGGACGAAAATCTAACGCAGCAATACGTTTCAGTGCTGGTGAAGGCTACGATGAAGCCCGAAACCAAATGCAACTACTGGTAGGTCCGACTCGCTGCTCTGAAACGGAGATGAATGGGTTGCAGCAGTAGGATCTTCTCTGCCTCTTAGAGGAAGCACTGTACCGTCGCTTTGCGATCAGCGCACGTCGCGGCAAACTCAAACATTATGGAGACGACATGGCAATCCAACTCAGGCAAGACTTTCCGATTTGTCGCAGACGCGCGCGCCCGTCTTTTGGCCTGTTTTCTCACTCGCAAAATACTGAGGAAGGCCACCTTCTCCACCGTCGGAAGCCAATCTCCCAGCAAGTTCAGTGACTCCAATCAATGTCCTTCCAAGTCATCCGTGGCCACCGTAATATGCTCCAGTGTGTGGTTAGCGTGGAGCATGCTCTCAAGCATTTGCACGGTAGACGCGACGAATTCGTTGTTGTCGTTGCCATCATCGTAAATGCAGTTCCAGGATCGAAGGCGCGTCGCAAGAGCGCTGCGCTGTTGCGTAGGGCCAGACGCGCCGCTGCCTCGATCCGATCTGCTCGCAGATGGCGAGTGAAGAATGCCACGTGACGCGCATTCCGGACGAGAGCATCCAGTCAAGAAGCGACCGAATGAGCCAATGAGTCCAGGCACGGAGCCTAAAGCGAAATCAATGTCCACGAACTCAACGGCAAACGAGACGAAGACGCCGGGCTGATGCCCTCGCCTCTGGTCCCCAGCACTTGAGTAGGTGGGCTGGCGCCGAGTCTGCATGAGCCCCACGAACTTCAACATATGGCCAATAGCGACACATTCTGGCTGCTTATAACGGGAATTCCCAAAGCCGTGAGAGCTTCCGCTTGGCGCGGAGTGTTCCGCTGGAGAACTGCGCTTTCCGCCACGCCTTCTGAAGCGACTTGTTCGTATTGTAGAGGTCGGATGTGCATAGCAATTGCCGCAGACCCTCCCAAACCCACGGAGGTCCCATAGTCGCGGAGGCAGAGCTTCCTCGTCCCAGATCTCGTCATGACCCCAAGTTCCAGTCTGGGTATGCATCCTCACCAAGTGCAGCCACGCCGTCTTGTCCACTTCGCGACAGCGGCCAACAGACCCATGAGCTGCGTATTGACAGGATATATTTTCAAATAGAGTCGCATCCCTGCTCTTCGATCGAGCAGGAGCTCTCTAACTGTACTATTTCTTTAACTTAATTCTCTCCAATCGTAGTCGTACTGCTAATAAAACACTGCACGTCATGCACACCATGCGGCTGCTGCTGCCATCGCAGCCACCGCACGACCATCCAGCCACTCCATCCTCTCACATGTACTCGCGAATAGAGGCTGCGATCTTGTGCAGGCCATGGGAGGAGGCGTACTGGGCCAGCATGTAGTCCTCCGTCACCTTCAGCATGGGCTTGGCGTTGTGATAGAGCAGGATCCGCGGAATCATGTCGTTGTCGTCTTCTGTGGAGATGACGTGGATCAGCAGCGGCGTCTGGTGGCGGTCATTGAATGCGTTGACCGACGCGCCCGCTTTCAGCAGCATGTACACGATTTTGGCTCCTTCGGGGACGCTCGAACTGACCGCGTAGTGGAGCGGGTGATTCCCTCGACTGTCCGGTTGCCACAGCAGCTCAGGCTGCTCCTCGAGTAAGCGCTTGATGGTGAGCTTGTCGCCCCTCCGGACAGCGTTGTGCAGACTCGATCGGCCGTACTTGTTGCTCTTGTGGACCGTCGGCTTGGATTTGGGCGACGTAGTTGCCTTGGATTTGGGCGACGTAGTTGGCTGTACCGTTGGCTTCGACGATGTGGTCGACTCGGGCTTCTCTGTTGGAGAGGTGGCTCTGGTATCTGCGGCCGCTTTGGTGAAGCTACTGATGGACAAACACTTGGCTGAGCTTGACCGCGACCGCATCGATACCGCCGTGGTTGTCGCCCGTCGATCTGTCGCCTCGGCTTCGGGTGGTGCCGAGTGGGATCGTTCCAGTCGCGAGTCGGAGTGACGCGCGCCTCTTGCGGTGACGGGCTCTTCTTCCTGGATCGGCGCTTCCTTGCTATTGACAGCCATCGTGGCCGTCTCGGAGATGGTCACGAGGTCGGGGGCGTACTTGGAGCGGCGCATCGTTCGGATGGGAAGCAATCGGTCGTAGACTCTCGCTTGTATCGGTACTGCCTTTCGAGGCGGCAGTTGGTTGCCTTGGCAGGTGCAAAAGCGTGAATGGGCAGACCAGCATCCAGGTCCGCGTTGCTGTCTCCCGTCGTGGGTCAACAGCGATGGCCTGTCCATTGGCCCGATGATCGACTTCCAGTTGGCCAGCCGTTTGCTCCAAAACCTTCAGCTTCACATACCCCTCCGAACCCATTGGGCTCCAATAGACTCGCTCCTTCGCACACTCTGCTGTTAACGCTCTGACAAGATCGTCGAAGCACCTGTGACAACGCATACCCCGACCCCAGCTGTTTTCCTGGCTTTTCACGCCTGCCCTGATGGCAGCCTCATTCGGACAGTCCGCCCATCCGGACGCGCCTCACGGTCGTCGCATTGTCGTTCGCTGGGCCTTCAAGACAGCCATTTGCGCCAAAACTGACCTCGACCGAGCGTCTGGACGCTTCATTTGCCCTCGCTCTGCCTTCTTCCAGCCCCCACCACGTCACGTTGACTCCAGTGACGGCAAAGTAAAGCGCCGTTGGGCTCCGCTCTGTTCGCATTCCAAGTGCCAGATGTCTCGACATCTGGCTGGTGGGGTGGGGTCATCTGAAATTCTGCGAGCCTGGCAATCATGCGGACCTCTGGATGGCTCGAGCCTCAGGGATTAAAACGCTCGTTGGCTACATGTATCGAGCCGAATCCACCGGTCGACAGCAAGTCCGTTGGTCGTCGAACCGCCGAGGCAAACAGACGCGCGCCAACACAGAAGGAATTCGAGGAAATAGCCATAGAAATGCTTCTGGTCGAAGCAGCGACGCTGGCCCACACATGGCAGCTTGGGTCCGGACTTGAGTGCCACCTTTTTGATAGGTGTCAAGTGCTTGCTTGGTTAATTTGCCGGTCGACTCGAGTGCGTCTGCGCTCGGTGTTCCTTCGCGTTTCTGGCTCTTCCTCTTGCGCGACCGCGATCTGAGCATTCGGCTGCCCAGGAGCCACGAAAATCGAGCGACGCCTTCCGCCTCTTGCTCCGCTGCAGCCAGCGGTGGAATCGGCACGCCGGCGTACCTATACACACGTCCAAGTGCAGGGGAAAGGAAGGCGGGAAGGAGGAGTGGGTGGCGTGCAAGGATTGGCCAGGATGCGGTTCGAAGGAAAGACAGGTTTGGTGTCATCCGAGCCGTTGATTGGATTGGAGCTCATGCTGCAGCCCTGATCTGCACGCCTGGTAGATGTCAGTAGAGAGCGGAGTCTCAGCGCCACTCCGTCCTACAAGTTCAGACTACAGCGCGAGTTACGTCCTTTACCTGAGGTGGAAATGCCCCATGAAAGCTTGAGGCCTCGTGCTGCTATGCTCCTTCCAAACGCCTCGCCCTCCCGCGCTTCCAAAATGCTTGAGCATGTGGTGGTCGTAAGTCGCTTGGCCCAATAGTCCGTTGAATGCTGACTCATGCCTTCTAAAGAAACGCTTCGTCCAGTTAATTCCGCTACCAAATGGCTGAGCAAAAGCGGCGACCACATCCTGAAACGCAACGGAGTAGTCCACCAGCTACTTCCCATTCGGCCGCTCGGCGAGTAGATGCATGTGCAGCTGCACCTGGTTGGTAAGTTCCGTGAACGTGGAGCACTCGAAGGTGAGGAAGAAGAACGTGAGCACATACTCCAACAGGCCAATCATCCCGAGCACCAGCACCGCGACCCAGGACCATTTCGTTGCCACGACGGACGTCATGTGCGCCACCAGCACACCCAGGGCCGCGACGAAGGAGGCGACAGCGCACCACAAGCGCGTCCGTCGTGCCGCAATGGCCTCGTCCCTACCAGCCAACAGCATCTCCTGCACTTCCCGCAAGCAGTCGGCGTCCGCATCAGCGTGTTCCTTATCGCTCTGTGGCGCGTCCTGTTCGTCACAGTGCGGGCAAGTTGTGGTTGGACACAAGCGTTCTCCTGCCGTCTTGGCGCTGGGGGAAGTCGCTTCGGCCGTCGACACCACATCAAAGCCCTCCTGCTGCTCGCAGACGTGTGGTCTTGGCTCACTGAAGACGAACTCGGCCTTGACTCCGAAGTGGTCAGACAGCGGGGTATTCTCGCCTCGCGCATCGGTGAAGAAACCCTTGAAGATGCTGCTGGCCACCAAGTGCCAGTCAGATTCGCCCTTCGGCTGCTTGTCCACTTTGTACAGCACGTAGTCCATCCGCATCGGGTGCTCGCCGTGCGAGTATTTGTTGTCTTCCGTAGCGAACGTGAGGCCGTCCGAGCTGTTGGTGTCCGTGAAGGCGTCGCGTAGTCGCAGCAATTGCCGTGGGACACGCAGCTCCAGACAGTCAGGTGACGAGTTGAAGTCTCCGCAGACGATGGTGAGGGCGTTCCGGTTCGTGGCCTTGATGAACTTGGTCAGTTCGTAGGATTGACCAGTACGGTGCGACTGGTAGAAGTCTCCAGGTCCAGGTTTGCCCAATGCGTTGTAATTAGCCAGCAGATGCGTCACATACACGTCGATCTGGCCCGCGGGCGTCTCCACCCGAAGCAACCCCACGCCTTTATTCGCCACGAAGTCGGCTTCGTGCAGTGCGTAAGGTCGGCCGCTAAGAGAGAAGGAGTGATACATCGCGCTGGAAATCGGGAATTTGGACAGCACGAGCAGTCCCGTGCCAAAGGAGTCGGGTCCTAAGGGGAACGGGAAACCCACGGCCGGGTTGAAGTAGTGGTAGTAGTCGAAACCGGCCTGTTGGGCGCGTGCAATGATCAGGTTCCGCTCGCGAATGTGCCAGATCTCCTGCAGCACCACAAGCTCCAAGTCCGAGTCGATGGCGTTCGCGATCTCGGCCGCGCGCTCCGTGCACTGCGGCGCCACCGGCAGACCTGCAACACGCACCACACAAGACAAAGCTTAGCTTCCAGTAGATTCAAGGCAGGGGAGCCGCTCGGACGTACGGTACGTCACGTACCCCATGCGTTGAGGCTCAGTACGCGCAGCTGGACGTCGCTCCAGTCGCTCGCCGACCACTGAGGCCAGGGAGAGCGCGGCGGAGGGGGCGTCACCACCGGATCCAGGTCGAAGACTTCCAGCAGCACGCGGCGGCGGATGCGCTCGACCACCTCCATGAGGGCGTCGCGTCGCGTGGTCGAAGGCGTTTGCTCGAGACTGAAATTGGTGTGGCAGTTTCGAGGGTGGTGGCTTATTTTCGGGACAGAAAAGAGAGGGATTGTGAAACGAGGCAGAGCGGGGATAGGGGAGAGAGCACCCGAACAATGATGACGTCAGCTGTCTGCCAAGGAAGCGTTGCGATTGGCGCTCGTTGAAGACCAAAGTGTGTGCGTCATTAGAGGGGTGGGGGAAAGAAGAGATGAGCCAATGACAGCGACGTATTGGACCCCGAGCCCTTGGATGGGCTCACCTGCTCGTTTTCAGTAAAGTAAACATCTACCGGTTGAATACCGGTAGTCTGATTCTGACATGCCTGATGCAGTACAATAGTATTGTAAGCATTAACACAGGCAATATTCCAATCTATATTTGTATTTCGTTCGAATCCTAAATATAGTTTTGGTAACGTATCATGTCGCTACTGTGCGTTGTCCGTCGCCACTCACAGAGGTGCGCCAAACGGGTCGAACCCGGCGATGGGGAACTTGAAGTCGCCTCGGAAGTTGAAGCGCACTCGCATCTGCGGCTTCTTGCTGGACGAGTACATGGAGACCACGGGCAGTAGGCAGTAGGCTGGATTCAACACCGCAATGCCCGAGGCATTGTTGGTTCCAGATCCAGCCGAAGAAGAGGTTATGAACCCGGTGCTGTTCGTAGTACGGAACATGGGCAGCACCAGGTCTCCGTTCAGGTAGAAGCGCAATTGCGGCACGGCCTGGTCCTGGTCAATCGTGCAGCCCACTACGTCGCCGGCATGGAAGCTAGGCGCACCCGACTTGGACACTCCATTGGCATGCAGCATGCCCATGTCCAGTCCACCGTCGGCCTGCCACGTCACTCCGAAGCTCCGGCCGTCCTCACTGGGTGAGATTCCAGGCACGATCGATGCCGAGGCTGTGGCACCCAAGGCGTCATTAGACTTGACTTGCGAAGAGCCCACTGGCGTGCCTGAGCTACTGGCTGTTGCTGCCGCAGCGCGAGGGACCTCCCAGCCGATTAAGAGACTCTCGCCGTCTCCGCCGAACAACTCGACAGCCACCTCGAACATCCACTTGCCCGCCTCCCCTTGACGCCGCTGCTTGGTGGCACATACCGTGCAGTATCGATGGGCTGCCTCCAGCTGTAACAGGCAGTCCTCAGCCGAGAAGCTCACGTGGCGATCGATGCCAGTGCTATCCATCTTCACGCACGAAAACTCACGCCGTCTCTCAAACTCCTGCATCAGGATCTCCGGGGAGTCCGCGAGCGCCGAGGCGAAGCGATCGAACTCGGAGTCCAGCAACAGTCCACGCTGCGAGTCACTGTCTACGTCGTCTTCGCTCGTACTAGTATCCGCCTGATTATCGGACAGCTGTGAGACACCTCCCATCTTGCTGCTGTTAGCGTTAACAAGTCGACGTGCGGCACGAAGTCGCTCGTTCGTGAGCCCCGCTACGAAGCGTCCAAGCTCGACTTTCCGTGTGTGGAGCTCGCGCGCCACCAGATCCTGGTGCAAGAAGTTGCGGCCGAAACTCTCTACCTCACGAAGGTCCTTGGTCGACGCTTCCTTGAGGATGGCGAGCACCGTGGTATCCGCAATCATCTTACTCGTGAACTCACGACGAAGCGCGAACTGCGGCAGTTTCTCTTCTTCACTGAGGTAGCGCACGAGCGCGCGACGCAACGGCTCGGCATCCAGATCTTCGGCGAGAATAAGCAGTCGAAGGAGGTACTCGCTCGTGCCAAAGATCCTCTCTACCTGCAACGAAGTGGCCTGGTTGAGTCGCTCGAGGTCGTGCCAGCCACTGCTCTCGCATTTCTTCTGGAGTGTCAACACATCACGTTGCATCGCTTGAGTCTTCTCATTAAGCGCGAGCTTCTGCTCTTCGTACTTAGCCTTGATCTTGGCCCGTTCGTGGTTGAGCAGCGCCGTGTGCATCTGTCGGATGTGCTGCAGATCGTCTTCAAGCGCCCGTTCCAGCTGCCGTTGGATGTGTTGTACTTCCTCCGCTTGCATCTGCTCGAGCTTGACTTCTTGTTTAACGCGCAGCATGTCGAAGATCGACCGGAGCTGCTGCGAGGACTTCTGCTTGATGCGGTTCGCCTCCCGCTGCTGCTGTCGCTGCAGAGCTAGCCGCTCCACGAGGCTCGGGTCTTTCGCGAACAACACAAGGCGATCAAAGATGGGTTGCTCCAAATGGTTGAAGACGGCGCAGTTGTCGTACCGAGACGCCGTATCCGTGATCTGCAGCCTCTCCATGGAGGTACCTGGAGCGTGGAGGGTGAAGGCCTGGTGGGGGGATGCCGCGTCGCCGCTCGCCTGACGGCGGAACAAGTCGTCAATCCCCTTGCAACAGCGACGCAGCTCCGCTTTGGAGACCACTCGCGTGTACTTTGGGAAGTTCCAGCCCGACACGTCCACTGCCAAGATCTCCGAGGTTTCTTGCTGGAACTTGTCGTTGTCGTACATCATCTGGAAGAGTTGGGTCTCGCATGACGTGCGTGTGCTCTCCAAGAGCTGTTGGTACTCGGATCGAATCCCAGTGGACGCATCGGTCCCATGTTGAGAGTTCTTGGCGGTGCTGATGGCTTTCAGATACAACACGAAGAGTCCTTGAAACGCGGGGGCTTGCAGCTTCTGCAGACGCATCACCAGCTCCTGCGCGTCTCTCGAGACGCCAAACTCTCGCTGGAACTTGGCCGCCAGACCATTCAAGTCCAACGTGGGGTGGAAACAGCGGTGCCTCACGAGCATGAGGTCTTGCGCCACAGTAGCGAAGTCGTGGGTGTCGAAGAGCTCCTCCATGTCGCTGCCACTCTCGCTGCTTCCGCCATCGTCCGAGTCGTAGAAGGTCTCGACTGGCAGGAACGAAGAGATCGGCGGTGCCAGGAACGCTCGGGACTGAAGTGGCCTCTCGCTTGTTCGAAGGCCCGACATGGCTGCCAAAACGGATTCTGCCCGACTGAATCGCAGTTCAGTCCCAAGCCAACCGACGTCTAGTCACACACACACACACACGTGACGGTTTCTTGGACAAGTTGCATGGTTCCCACGCGCTTGGAGCCTTGGAAGCTTCGCGGTTAACAGCTCTTGGCCATTCGCTCCAAGCTCGGGGCAGTTCAACACACTGGGGGTGAAGACTCGCAGGTCTTGAGGGCATTGCGCAGACCCTGTCCAATAGGTGGAGGCAGGCGGCTACCTCATAACCTGGAGGAAGTGCAACAGCACAAGTGGCAGGCGGTTTCCCTGGCCGCTATTTATGTGTGTTCTGATCTTGTCGCTATCATCCAGAAACGGATTGCGCTTTTTCCTTGGAGGTGGTCGGATCGCCTCGTCTTGAGGCCTCGCCGCTGCATTCAAAGGTGCCTCTCCTGTGTGTCGCACTGCGTGATTGACGCCCATGAGTCAAGAGGAGGTGGAGGTCTTCTCCAAGGAGACCTTCCTCACGTCGCTCAACCGGATCTCCAACTCTGCGGCGGGCAATGCGACGGCACAGAACGCCGGCGCGATCGCTGTCGAAGAGCCCTCAGCGTACGATCTGCCTTCATTCCTCCTACGATGGGGTTTCCATAGACAATAAGCCTCCAATACAGCAAATCTAACTGGTTTTGGCCCGCACTCAGGATGGCGCTGGTTCGAGAGAAGCACGCGCAGCTTCATGACGTCGTCGGCTCTCTATCCGAGAAGGTACGAGACGAGGAGCTCCAGTTCTCTGATGTGACAGCAGCAACTCGAGAAATGGAGCCCTGGGGGAGCTCGAGAGGTCCTGAATGCCGCTGTTCTGGACTGGATGTGTGTAGATCAGCGCCGTCTTGGCCCGACAGGAGCGCGATTTCCTGGCTGCGTACCGCGCACATATGTACACGGTGCAGAAGGAGCTGCACGAGATGCGCGAGAAGATCCACCGCAACGAGACGGTGGAGAACAAGACGGAGAAGATCAAGAAGATTGAGGACGAGCGCGACTGGTACCGCAAGGAGGCGCTGCGGCTCGACGCGTTCACGACCACCATGACCAAGGACCTCAAGTACATGAAGGAGAACCTCGAGGCCATCGAGGAGGACCGCAACTGGCTCGAGAAGCAGCTCAAGGCCTGCAAGAAGCAGAACAAACTGCTGCGTGCAGAGCTGGATGTGCGGCTCTCAGGGCCGGGCAACAACGCTGGGTCGGATTCTTGTGGCGTGTTGCCGCCTTTTGACTCGCAAGGCAAAGCCGGAGCCAGCGGTGCCAAGCAGATGAAGCCTCGAGGTTCACAAGACACTACATCCTCAACAGCGGCAGGGACTGGCCTCAACGGCCTGCCGCATCTGAACCTGGAGACAGCGTCGATGGGGCCGACGATGCTAGCGGAAGAGCGCGAGGAGAAGTTCAAGAAGCAGCTCCGCAACTTGAAGCGTGAGCTGCAGCAGAAAGCGCACGAGCTCGCCGTGATGAAGAAGCAGCAGCGACTGTTTCGACGAGACGGAGACAGTGGGCGGTCCCAGCTCGAGAGTTTCTTCTTGCAATGCGTGGAGTCTGTGAAGGAAGACGTGAGTCGGAGACGCGACTGTGGCGCCAGCTCACAGGTCGATCGGAAGGCTCCGTCCGGGCGAGCGGCAGCGCAACGCGGGGGCCACTCGACCCTGTCCGTGGAGAAATCGCGTCGCCCAAAGTTCGACGTTGAGCTGGACGACTTCACGGCTTCCGATCGCGTGCGACTGATCGAGCGGTTGCTGTCGCACGACGGAGTGCTGCCCTTCCTGTATGCCAATATCTTCCCACCTGACAAGCCGACAGCCACTGGCGACGTTTTGGATACGAGCCGGAGTTCACACGCATCGGGACGCGGAGGTCAGTATGCTGATGAGGTTGCCCCAACACTGCAAGCTTCCGCCAGCCTGCCCGAGACAGCCAGTCCCTTCGCGAGCTTCGAAGCCTACAGCAATTCCTCAAGCGGAGAAGCAGCAACTGGAACCGGAGAAGGCCGCGCCACGACGCCGGTAGGGAGCGGAGCGGCGGCCGTGTCGGCAGTTCGCAACGGCGCCTTGTCGCTGGATCATTTCACGCAGGAGTACCTGAAATCATCAGTGTAAGTCTCCTCGTCTCCCCCGGTTTCCCAGCAATGCCCTCAACCTCTGACCTTCGTGATCTTGTTGTGCTTCGCAGAAAGTCAGCTTTCGATGCCTAGGCCTATTGGACCGCACGAATGAACGCAGCAGGCATGCAACGCCACCCACTTACCCGTTTGCAAAGTCTCCGCTTGTTCGGCTTGCTCTCTATATCCTGGAAACTAACGATCGTCAAAGAAGACGAACGTTGTCAACGAATGCCACGGGGGAGACGGCCTCTAACTCTGTCCATGAAGCACGACCTGTGAGAAGGTGCTGTCTTCGCGCGCAGCCAGCTGGTTGAAGGTGCCTTGCTCCACGACGCGGCCGTCCGAGATGACGGCGATGCGGTCGGCGCTCTTGATAGTGGACAGTCGGTGGGCCACGAGAATGACCGTCCGACCCTGCTTAGCGCGGTCCACAGCGTCCTGCACGAGTCGCTCGCTCTCCGGATCCAACGCCGACGTGGCCTCGTCCAGGATGAGGATCTTCGGGTGCTTCACCAGCGCGCGGGCAATAGCCACGCGTTGCTTCTGGCCGCCCGAGAGCGCCTGGCCGCGTTCGCCCACGATCGTGTCGTATCCATCGGGAAAGGACTCGATGAAGTCGTGCGCGTTCGCTGTCTTGGCTGCGTGGATCACGTCCTCCAGCGTCGGTTCTTGGCCCGTGGCGCACCCGTAGGCAATGTTGTCCCGAATGGAGCACGCGAACAATGGCGGCTCCTGCGGGACCGCGCCCATCAGGCCACGCAGATCCGCTGGGTTCAGCGCCGAGATGTCCACACCATCCAGCAGGATTTTCCCCCCACAGCCGACGCCATCCAGCTCGTAGAAGCGAGCGAGCAGCGCTGTAACCGACGACTTACCGCAGCCACTGGGACCTACAAGGGCCAGGGTCTCGTTCGGCTTCACTTCCAGATTCAGCCCTTGGAAGATCTGGGATTCGGGGCGCGTCGGATACGAGAACGCCACGTCCTGGAACTGGATGTGGCCTGTGAACGGCGTCGGCAGTGGCATCCAGCCCGCCTCGGGCATCCGGATCTTGGGCTCGCGGCTCAGCAACTCGAACACGCGAGAGGAAGCGCCGAGACCTTTCATCAACTCGGCGTAGAAGGACGACATGCCAGCGAAGGATAAGCCAACATAGAGTGTGTAGAGCAGGAAGGACGTGAGCTCGCCGCTCGTGAGCAAGCCGTCCATCACCATCTGGCCGCCGTAGCCCATCACACCCAGCATGCTCATTTTGACGCTCAAGTCCACGCCGCCGAAGAAAGTGGCGCTCGCGAGCGACCGCTTACGCGCCAGCGTCAGCACTTCATCCACCTTTCGGCCGTGGTTCGCCACCTCGTACGGCTCCTTGGCGAACCAGCGCACCACGCGGATGTTGCCCAGCTTCTCCTCCGCCACTTCGGTGGCTTCACTCAGCTGGGTCTGCACCTTGGCCG
>MBAC02004218.1:0-55731 GCA_001712635.2 Nothophytophthora sp. Chile5 | reverse complement strand
TCATGTCCCCCGTGGTGTCGTGTCTGCAGATCGAGGACTCGCTGGAGAAGTGCTGGAACCAGGCGGCCACGTCCAACTGCCGCCACTTCCCCGTCATCGGCGTCATGCGCAAGGACCGCGAGAAGGAACTCGCAGGCATTTTGTCCATCAAGGACATCGTGCGGGAGATCTCCAAGGACCACCAGGCCACGCCCGGCTTCCGTCTCATGGAGTTCTTCAAGTCCAAGATGGAGCCCAAGCCGGCGGAGGCCAAGCCGGTGGAGCCCAAGCCAGTGGAGCCCGTTGCGGAGTCCAAGCCTAAGGAAGCTGCTGCTCCTCCGGCCGAGAAGAAGGCAGAAGAGCTCAAGGCAGAAGAGCTCAAGGCAGAGGAGCCCAAGCCAGAAGAGCCCAAGACCCCAGCGAAGGAGGCGAAGCCTGCGGAGTCAACGTCGACCTCGCAGTAAGCGCCAACTCGTAGCTTTTAGGAAGCTCGCCGACCCCACGGAACAAGCAAATTCGTCTTAAATACTTCTCGCTCCGGTTCCTAATCTCTAGTCGAACGTGGCGGCGGCACGAGGCACTGGCGCCGCCCTCTTCGTCCCCGCGCGAGGCACCGACATCATGCTCTCCGCTTCAGTTGCTCCGCCTGAGAACGTCGTCCAGGAACAGAAGAGGTCTTCGCTCCAGTCTCGATCGGTCGGGTCTTCTACCTGCACAGTCTGTCGTCGCACGCCCAGCGACGCCAGCAAGCGCTGCGTGGCTCGGAGCGCGTCGCGCGGCTCGCCGTTGGGCAGGATGTGGACGCTGGCGGCGTAGTGACCTTCCGTGAGCATCCAGATGTGCAGATCGTGCACGTCGTAGACGCAAGCGAGGGCTCGAAGCCGCTTCTCCACCACGCGAAGGTCCAGAGAAGGCGGAGTCCCCTCCATTAGGATGTGGACGCTACGAGTGAGCACGCCGACCGTGGTGCCCAGCACCAGGAAGGAGAAGAGGACGGTGGTGATGGGATCGGCCATTTGCCACGACGGCTCGTACCAGATGAGAGCGCCGGCCAAACACACGCCCAGGCTCTGCAGGAAGTCGCCAAGGGCGTGGATGTAGGCGGCGCGGACGTTGATGTTCTCGAACACGGAGGTTGCGTCTGCCGCTTCGCTCCTGGAGGCAGTGGATGGCTCGTCGACTCCGTCGATGAGTGCCATGGCCGACATGGGCGTCCGCACCGAGTCCTGCAGACTGGGACTCTGCTCCACCAGGTCTTTCGGGGCCTCTCCGTGGCTGTGGCCGTGTCCGTGACTGTGTCCATGGCCGTGGTGGTGGCCGTGGCCTAAGATCTTCATGAGCACGAGGTTCACGCCCAGTCCGCAGATGGCTACGAGGAACATGACCTTGCCGTCCACTGTCTGCTGCGCATCGGATCGGCCCTGCGCGATCATGCGGCCCACCGCCGCGTAGAGCAGCCAGAGCGTCAGCATCCAGATGAGCAGCACGCTTAGCAGTGCACCGATGACCTCAGCACGGTGGTAGCCGAAAGGCATAACTGCCGAGGCCGGGAACTGGCCCAGATACATGGCGAACAGCGACACCAGGAAGCCCGCCACGTCCGAGAGCAAGTGCGCGGCGTCCGTCATGATCGCCAGACTGTCGGCGTAGTAGCCGCCCGCGAACTGCACGAGCATGAAGAACACGGAGCACAGACACGCCAGCTGCAGCTTCTTCATGGCCGCATGGGCCTCCTCCGCCTCCTCGCCCTCCTCCTCTTTGCCATGGTCGTGGTCGTGGTCGTGGCTGCAGCCGTCGTCGTCCATCCCGTCCAGCGCCACGAGGTGGTCGTGGGTCTTGGGGCCCTGAGCTTCGCGCTGCTCCAGCTGCAGATCCACCGCCGAGTCCACCGTGATGCTCAGCGCCGGCAGCGGCTTCCGCTTGGGCTCGTCCTCCATCTCCAGGGCCGTGTCGGACAGCACGGAGACGCCGCCGACGGGCGTCACGACCTCCCGGAGAGGCAGCTTCTCCTTGCGCTGCTGCGGACCACCCATTCCGGTTAGTCCAAAGTCTGCAACAGCTCGTGGTCCTGAGCGTTTTTTTCAGAGCGTTAAACCAAACAAGGCGTTATTTCCGAGCGCTCATGCCAAAAAACGCCAACGGGACACGTTGCAAGCGGCAAAAAGACGCCAACGAACCTGACGAGCTGCTTGCGGGGCGTCTGGGGATGAAGCGCTTGCCGCGGGTCACGGAGAGCAGAAGATGGAGAGCAGCGAAGGCGGCAGCGAAGAGAAGGAGGAATGAATGAGAGCTGACGTGTCAGGTTTGCGCGGAGTGCCCGGTACATGTACCGGTATCTGGCGAGCTGTCACCGCAAAGCAAATCGTGGGATCGTCAGTCGGCGGCGTTAACAACAGTGCGTAACGGTTGCAAAAGCGGTACAATACTGATCCCGTCGGCGTCGGATAGATTGTCGGCACATATGCTATCGTAGAGGTCGTAAGCATAGAGACTGTGAGGTTGTTGCGGATATTGCAAGATTGACTTGAGACGGATATTGAGTTCGACAAGTGCATGCTTTCAAGTTTGCGTGTTTTCTGTGTCTCCTGAACAGCAGCGAGGGTTGCTTTCGGGTTGCACTGCACCAAGCTGACGTTTGACACCTCCGACTGCAAAACTGAAGCCCGCGATTTGCCATCCGAACAGCAACACACTGGAGGTGCACGAGTGCATGTTCACCTCGTTCCCGTCGTCCGGAGGTAAACAGTACCATGGCTTCCCTTCAATTTAGCGTTAACTGGGTGCAAATTTCATGTTGTTCCCTCGTTGGTGCTTCCCAATTTTTTAGGGAAACCACGACAGATTTCGCATCGATCGAACGTAACTTGACATTTGATAAACTCAGCTTTCATTTCATGTTGACGTCGATGGCTAAAAGTGTAGCCATGTACCAGGCCCGCCGATCTGCTCGGCTCCTTTGCGCAGCCAGCGCCGCGTCGCCATCGACTGAGCCGTCGTAATGCACGGCAGAACTGGGTGTCGCTTCCGGTTCACTGTCATGTGCCGCTTGCAGGGCCGGAGATTGGGCGCTACAGCAACGGCCTGCCTGATCGCTACCACCGCCACACCACTGCAGAAAGAGGCGACGACCTCCAGCGGCTCGGCTCGATCTCATACCAGCGGATGACGTGGCGTCACAATCCCGACGTGCGCAAAAGAAAAGCATGAGCTTGCTCTGCATCAGGCTCGTTCCAAAGCACCCGTCGATACAACGCGAAAGCAATGGCCTCGTCCGTGTCATCCCGCGCTGGTTGCTCGTTTTTGACGGAGTGACGCGCCGGTCTCACGCTCGCTTGCATCAATTGGCGACCCTGTTTGACGCGACCGGCGCGAAATGGCATTTCGTTTCGCCTTGAACTGCAACTGTCGACTTAGCGAGTCTCTTTTTCTATGTGGCTGCCGCGAAGCTCAACGCGCAGACGATTCAAGTTGACTTTGAGCTGTGGGTGTCGACTTAGCGAGGTGGTGCTGTCTCTCCAGCGGGACAGAAAAACTCGCAGCTTTGGTGGGAAACTCGACCCAAAAATGGAATGACGACAATTTGGCCCGTGCTGTGCAGGGCGACATGCCTCCCAACTCCAGAGCCTGGAGCCACGGGCGACTCTGGACCAGAAGAGCTCGTCCGACGGAGCTGCGCGGAAGGGAAAGTGCCACGGGGCGTGGCTATCCACCGACGCGCAAGGTCTTTTCATGGCGGTCCGAGCTTCGACGTCGAGACCTCAGGCTCACAATTGAAAACACGTCCGGCAGGAAGCGCCACCGAAAGCACAACAAGCCTTTAACACGGCCATCTCAATGCGAACGATATCTGGCAGCGTCACAAGGAAGAGCGCCGAGTCGCTGGCGTTCGCGCGCTCTTCCTCCGCAGTCGACTTGGCAACAGCGAAGCCACGGACTCACAATCACTCCAGCATCCACGACCTCCAGACTCGGCACCCGGCGCTGGGGATGCTACGCCTCGAGTATCTCCACAAGATGCTGCTCTACACGCTGCTGTGCCTCATGGCGAAGGCGCTGACCGCGAATCCGTGCTTCGGGTTCGCCATGCAATACTGCCAGCTGCGCATGCCGAACGGACTGCTCGTGTTCCTCAAGGCGTTCCGGTGGAGGAAAACAACCGAGGCGCTCTTCTTGTCCTTTATCTAGGCAGGAAGCGCTGGGTCGATGAGCTCAAGCGATGACAGAGTTGGGCAGTGGCTCTGGGAGCATGCGAAGCTCGAAGACTGGGGCTGTCGTTATGCAGAGCTCGCTTTCGTTAATATTTATGTGATTTTAACTCAATTTTTATTTTCATGCTGCACCGTTTTATTTTGGATATCTGAACGAAGATGATATGAATTGTAAATCTTCCGTGGAAAAAGATCTTTCTTCCAGACAAGGTGACGGATTGCTGCGACCGCAGAGAAGTCGCGTTCGTTGTTGAGACCGAGAGCCACGCCCATGCATCCATTTGGATCCGCACGCTGGCGAATATATTCTGGACAGAAGCAATTGATCATCTTTTTGCTGGCAGTTCCGCAAAATGATGGCTTCACAACATTAGGCGAATTGTTTATTTCGAGCAAGCCAAACTTGGTCAACCTGGGTTCAGTTGTCCCCAAAGCGACGACCGTTAATTACATGCCGTTACGCAGGCGCACAAGGGCGGAGATTTCGTGAAGGAAGCGGCGCACGAGTCCAGATCCAAATCCATCTGCTGGCGCAGACGGATATCTCAAGAAAGCCGCAGCCACAACGAGCGGCGCCAGAGCTCATGCGTGTGGCGGAATCTTGTCAGCACGACTGACGTCAGTGTAAAGTGCCAAGCAAACGACCATCGACGCTGCTGGGCGTATCCGAATGTCCTAACGGTTCAGTCGGGCGTACAGACGCAGGCACCAACCGCCACTCGAAAGGAAGAAATGGTGTCTGTTTTGGCTGACGCGACGAATTGGAGGTAAGTTTAAGCAGACAGACAACACCCCCCCCCCCCCCCCCCCCCAAGAAACGGTCAGCGGGAGCGACCCAACGACGTGAGAGGAGATCTGAAACGGGTCAGCTTCATGAAGTGTATGTCAGCAAGTATTTGTGTATTGTCGTGACTGAAACCTCAAAATTAGTAAGCGGTTCACGCTGCAGTAACAATTGTCGGCAGATATGGGTTAAAAAGCGCTCAGCAATTATTTACCAACATTTACCATTCAACTGAAAGCTTCAGCCATCGGCACTGTCTGCACGGTCTGCACCTTGATCATGCCCCTGTCCATTGCCTACCGCTCTCGCGCTGCTACTATATTTTCTGTCACGTTCGCGGCAACTTTGTTGAGTTTTGCTGCCTAGTTCAAATTCGCATTATAAAATTTAGTCGGATTCCAGGCTGTTTGTGGGCTTCAAAATGACATGAAACTCGTGATAGAATTTAATGACATCCTGCTCCCTATATCTTTGGCGTACCCTGTTCGGATCTGCCACCGCAAAGTTGCACACACCATCGACTGACGATCGGATGCTGTGTCGTTCGATCGCAAGTTCACCTGCCTGCCATCAACGAGGGTGATGTCTCGTTTTACTGGAGAAATTGTCTCCAAAAAGTTCAGCGAGGCCCAATTTTAGTGATCCGACTGCTAAAAGTGTGGGTTTAGGTCCATGTTTAAAACAACTTGACGGAATCTCCGCGACAAAGTAGTCAGTTTTCGCTATTTCACGGATTCGTGCGCAGCCAGGTGTTTTTGGCGGTTTATGGGTCGCAGCCAATTGGCATCGTATAAGACCCGCAGGCAGAGAGCGAGCGCGACAGCAGGGAGAGAGAGGGCTCCGGTGGGTGGCACGAAAGGAAACGAGCGAGCGGCGATAGGCGATAGACCCTCTCGGCGCGGCCGCTACACAACCGAACCCGCTTTTGCAGCGCAAGAAGATCACTCACTCGCTCGATCGGTTGATCAATCAAGCTACGGGCCCAGCAGTTAGGCGTTTTGTTTGAGTGCCTTCCTTCCGTGGAAAAGGAACCGAGAGGCCAAACGTCAAACGGATCTCTGTCGAGTGGGTGTGGTGTATCTCTTTTTCGCCCCCACCTCTTTTTTGCCGCGAAAAAGAAGCCCGCACTCTCCGCGCCGCATTCGTCCATTCGCGGTCAAGAAGCAACGTCAACATGGCGAAGGCGCGCGTCCCGAGCCGCGTGCAGAGCCCCTTCCTGAGCGACGAGGCCTCTCCCATGGAGGGCGGCGCCGCCTGGACGCCGCAGGGTCGCGGGTCGCCGGCCCCAGCGCCGGCGCTGACGGCCAGCGAGCGAGCGTACATGATCCGCAAGGCCAAAGAGGCGTCGGTGGCGCTCGTGGATCACGCGCACACGCTGGACGGGCCCGTCCAATGGCATTACACGGGCAAATTCCGCGGCATCCAAATGTACCGCGGCGAAGGCAGCTTCGAGAACGCGAGTACGGCCGGTACGGAGTTCCTGTGCGGTGTGACGACCATGTTGGGCTCCATCGAGGAGGTGGCGTGGCATTTTGACCAGCAAACGACCGAACAGATGCGTGATAAGAAGGCGGAGGACGTTCTGGACTGCGCCGTGCTGTACTCGCTGGTCCAGGGCGACTCGACGAACCCGTTCTACCGCGTTTCAGCCAAATACCAATCGTACGAAGGCCCTTCCGCGTTCTCCAGACCGAGAGATTACTGCTACTTGGAGTGCCAAGATACGTTCCGTCACGCTTCGGGACGACGCGGATGGGTGCTGAGTATGCACTCCATCAAACTGCCGAGCTGTCCGGATGTGGAAGGCGTCGTACGCGGCAGCATGTACCACTCTGGCTACGTGTTCGTGGAAGCCGAGAAGGAAGGATACATGGACGTGATGCACAGTTTGCAGATCAATTTCAAGAGCACGAGTCGCTTGCCGCACTTCCTGCTGAACTCGGCGCTTAAGCGACGCATTTTATCGGTGGTCACGATCAGTCGGGAGATCCAATCAGCGCGCCTGGGCCATCAGACGCTGCTCCAGAAGAAGGATCTCATGCCGAAGCGCGCCAGAGCGTTGTGTGTCATTTGCTCGCGCAAATTCTCGCTGTTTGTGCGTAAAACGCGCTGTCGCGTGTGTGGAGAGGTGGCGTGTCAGCCCTGCGCGCCTCAAGTGGAGGTCACGGCACCCGGCCAGCCGCCGCGGAAGACGCGGATCTGCGTCAAATGCTACCACTCATCGCCCAGCGACGAGTTCGAGGACGTCGCCAAGCTGCGGGAGGACCCGACGGATGCGCGGCGACAGCAGAATGAGACCCGATACTCGGACATCTTGCAAGAGCAGGGCGAGACGTTCATCGAGCTGGATGAAGACGAGCAGGACGCAGACGAGGATGGACTGGAGGAGCAGTCGTCCTGCAGCGTCTTCGCGCAGTCCAGGTTCACGCAGGCCAGTCGGGATTCGGTGGTCACTGCGAGCCCCTTTGATGTTGGCGAGGAAGTAAACATGGACGAGAGACTGAGCGATGGCAGCAGTGCCTATTGGAAGGAAAGCAGCGGCGCCAGCAGTATGCTGGGCTGGAACCAAGCCAGCAGTGTGAAGCACGTCGACGGGATTTACGATCCTCAGGCTTCTAGCAACTTCTACGGTGCGAGCAACTACAGCATAGAGGAGAACGACAAGCCCGCACGACGGAACAACTCGACGGCTCCCATCCCGGAAGACGTTCCTCCTGTCAATACGACAAACAAAACGTTGTCGATCCAGGAGATTGTCAAGGCGCGTTCAGCTCGATACGGGATTGTGAGTCGCTTTCCTCCGCCACCTCCACCGTCACCACCACACGAGGTGGCTGTCAAAGCTTCGCTGGATGCTGGCGCTCTGAAGGCACACAACATGCGGTATTCGAAATCGCAGGCGGCCAAAAACAAGAGTATCACGTCTTCAAGGAAAATGTTCACGCCTCCAATAGAAGAGCACGACGAAAACGATTCACCGAATCACGCAAATGCGGTGCCTAAGGTGCCCAGGAAGAATACTTTCAAGGCTACTGCCACTGTGGCTAAGACCGAGGAAGGAGCGCGTGTTTCGCACATTGAATCGGGCGTGTTTGGCGGCACGCGGTCGTCGGCGATTCTGAATCAAGTGCGTATCAACCGCAGTCGCACGATCCAGTTCACACCGGAAGGCGACTACCGGTCGTCAGCAATGCTGAAGGCAATCGAAGAGGAACATCTGAACCGGATGCGAGAGATCGAGCGGATGCAGGCGCTGGCGAAACAGCAGGCTGCCCGGCGCTCGATGGCCTCGAACGGCAGTCGTCGGTCTTCGCAGTTCAAAGTGCAGCCAACCAAGTCGAGTGTTGGCTCCGACCGTGATGCCGTAGAGGCTGCTGGTGTCGTTGTGGCTAAGCCACGTCGCTCTTCGCCGCAGTCTCCCCCTGGTTCTCCGCCTGGTACGCCGCCTCGAGTTCAGGCTCGTGCTCCTCCTCGGACGCCGCCGCACTCGCCACCACGCAGAAGTAGCGTGATGTCCAAGCAGCGAACGAGTCGTGGGGTTGGCGATCGTCCTCGACGTACGGAGACGATCAATGAAGAGCGACCGAGCAACTCTCCTCGTCAGATCCAATTTCTGTCCACACGGTCCAATGACACATTTTCGGACGTTCGAGCCAGCGTCCCGCCGTCCGAGCACCTGGAAGACCTCACATTCAACACGCAGCGATCGGGCTTCCACGTTAGTGTTGGGCCGGTGACTCCGGAGGATCTCAGCTTCGAAGAGCCGCGGCCGGATACGCCTCCGCGCGTGAGCCTTCCACCTTCGGAGCCGTCGGAAAACCTTGGGTTTGACGCATCCCAAATCAGTATTTTGGCTCGATCGAAGCTGTCCACCAGTATTGCAATTCTGGAGACGCCTGCTGATGCTGCTCGTAAGTCAGCCCTGGTGATGATGGAGAGGCCGAGCACTCCACGGGAGTCGACAGCTTCGATGATGTTCGATGAGGATCTGGTGAACCGTCCGACCGAAGACCTTTACGAGCAGATCCACGCGAACCGGGCTCGGAAGGCTCAGCAATTGCCGGAGGAAGACTTCCGCTCCTCGGAGGCGATGCGGACGATGGAATCGGAGCACCGCAAGCGCATGGAAGAGCTGAATCGGATCGCGGTGGATCAGATCGGCGCGAGAATCTCGAGACTGGACGATCTCCGTGATAGCTCGACGGACAGCGAAGACCTGGAATACCGACCTCTTGGCCGATCCAAACGTAGTGGGACGATCCTTTTCACTCCTGAAATCATCGAGCGCTCTACTGAAGTGATGGAAACCATGGAAGGGGAACACAAGAGCCGGATGGAGGAGCTGAATCAACTCGCCTTGGATCACACGGGCGACCGGATTTCCAAGCTGGTGGCCGACGACGATGACGTTCCGTTTGGCGACTTCCAGCCTCATAGTTCGCGGCTCGTGGATGGCGAAGGTGGATCCGCTGTTGACGAATTCTATGCTGATAGTTCTCGGGTCATTCCAGGCAGTGAGTCATCTTCAGCCGAGCATGTTCAAGCCGACACTTCCAGTGATAGTGCTATGGCCCATCGGACGTCACGAGACTCAACGGAGTTTGAGCAAGAGAACCTCGAGTTCATCCCCTGCATCGACGAAGAGCACACGACGGACGAATACTACCCCACGAAGGAGCAGAACAGCAACAGCACGTCCAGCACTGAGGCGTCGGAACGGGTGAGCACTCCTCGCGAGTCGTGCGTCTCGGCTTTCGACGAGGACTTGATGAATCGGCCGACGAACGACATTTTCGAACAGGTTCGCGCCAATCGCAATGGCAAACACGTCCCGGTGTACACTGTCGAGTCAACTGGTGGCGTTCGATCGTCGGAGATGATGCACAGTATTGAGGCCAGCCACAAGCAACGGATGGAGGAGCTCAACCAGATCGCTGTGGACCACTTAGGCAATCGCATCTCCAGTCTAGACGACGTATCTGTAAGTGCCTACAGGCCAGTGCGTGAGCTTTATGACACTGAGGAGGAGGAGGAGATGCAGTGGCGATCCACCGACATCATGGAGCAGTACGAGAACGACCACGAGCAGGAGATGGAGACGCTGCGTCGCAAGATCCGCCAGCTGGAGGAGGAATGTCGGGAATCCATCGCGTCGGTGCTCACGCCCGAGGAAATGGACTTCTCGGACCTGTCGGACGAGCCCCCTGCTCCCAGTCCCAAGATCAAGAGCAAGAAGACCAAGAGTCTGGAGCGCAAATCGTCGTACAAATCGTCGAAGATCATCCGCACTACCCACCTCAACCATCTGCCGCCCCAGTTTGCAGATCCCGTGTCGCCCCAGGTGTTGTACGAGCAGATCGCGCAGCTCACGAAGCTTCAGCGGCAAATGGCGCTCGCAAAGGACGATGCCGATGAAGAGGAGTTCCGTGCGCGTATTAAGGCTCAGTACCGCTTGCTGCGCTCCATCCAAGTGCAGAACCGGCGCTAAATGGCGATGGAGAGGAGTGCGACGGAGATCGGCAACCCAGGAGCACGTCGGAGTGAACGTCGTGTTACCTGTTTCGTATTGGCTGGGCCTTCGGCGCACCGCAAGAACCAAGAGAGGAGAGCTGACCAGGCCGCACCATCTCCGTTGGAGCAGGTTTGAACGGCCGCGTATTTGTTTATTTGGAAGCGCATATTGCGTTCGAGTATTGTCCTGTGCAATACATCCCACCGTTTGCGTCGCTAACATCACTCTCGCGAATGTAGAACTGTCCAAGCCAAGTCCAGTCAGCCAGTCGGCTCGAACGAAGCCTTGGTGCGAGACATGTATCGTCGGTCCTGCTGATCCTATGCAACCAACACATCCAATCTGGGTTCGCTCGGCTGCGCTTTGTGTGGCTGTGCTCGCTGTTGCGAGGAGGGGAGAAGCAGTCGCTACCCCGCCGCTTGTAGGCCACCAAGATGAGGTTGCGGCCGCTCCTCGGATGCTGTCGATGGAAAAGCGTGGCGAATGGCACCTCTTCCAGTTGGCTTACGCTACCAAAAATACCGCAGCGCCGACGATGCGAACGTGTGGCTTGCAGTTGTTTGCTCCTTCGACGGCGCCGATCTTTTTTGGTAAGGCACTTCCAAGTTGGAAGCTCCAATGTGAGGTCGAATCGTGCGGGAGGGAAACGCATCGCGCCTCATGGATCTGATACATGCACGCTCCACAGTCGCTTTGCGCAGGCCAGGTGGCCCACCAGAACCTCCGCAGCCATGGATACTGTTCCCACGCAGCTCGATGTCAGGTAACGTCATGCTGGAGCCGGAGGTGCCGAGGTCAACCTCGTCTCGTTCGTGCCGTCGCCTTGCATCTTCTGCCGTGAGCTGCCGACAGTCTACCTATCTATACCTACCTGTCTTGCAGGCGAAGCTGATGATTGCATATTGGCTGCCTGCCCATCGATCTTCTCGAACTTCAAGCAGCAAAGTCTTCGACGACCAACCGAGTTCCCGCATCGGCTCATCTCGGTCGTCCGTCGAGGCGCGTCGTTATCACCGCATCGGCAAAACCAGCTGGCAGATCGGATCGACCCCATTGACCTCGTGCGTGACCTGCTGGCTGCGAGGACCCCAAAGAAGCCCACGGTCCGAACTCCACGCTCGTCGCAACCCCACTCGAGCCACAAGATACCGGCGACTCGGGCCATTCTCGCTTCTGCCGTGGCAAACCCGCCCACCGAGCCAACGCGAGGCTTGGCCTTTCGTGTTGACCTCAAGCTTTGGATTTGGTTCCCTTGAGGCCGTCGTGGCTTTGTACTGTATCGGAGTGGCACCCGCCGACTCGATCTCAGCAGGTGTTGGGCGCCTGCGGCGTCTCTTGCTCCGCTTGGACTCCGGCTCGCGCACATTCCAATCGCCCCCCTACAGACCTCACGTAAGAACTTCGGCGTCATCCTGGGATTTGCCAGCTTCTACGCAGGTCTCCCCTTGCCGTCAACCGCCCATCAAGTCCCCGAGCACGCGACGCTGCAATGGTGGGGGTCGTGCTGTCCGAGAGCGAGCGGCTGAACCTCGTGGGTCAAGGCAACGCCGTGTTCATCGAGGTGCTAGCACGACTGTACAATGCTCAAGTGCGGCGTTCGCATTACCAGCGTCAAGAGCGGCATCGTGCAGCGTCTCTGGAGTCTCGAGGCAACTACCTGACGCTGCTGGACAGACACACGGTCTACGGCTCGCTCGCTGAGGTGGCCGATCTGTACCTGAACGACGAGAAGAAGATGGTGCTGGACTTCTCCGAGTCTCGCGAGCTCGTAGTGCTCCAGCCGACCTCCAAGACCCGGCCGCTCGAGCACACGTGTCTACGCTGGTCGCTCTTCCGCTCGCCCAACCGCCGACTAGCCAAGGATCAGGACTTCTGCTACCTCGAGGTCATGAAGCCGTACACGGCACACGACGGCCGTCGCGGCTGGGCCAAGTGCTCGCACTCCATCACTCACGCAGCCTGCCCGGAGTTCACCCACTCGTCTGTATCGTCGTCTATCAACGTGAACCGCGGCGAACTGCGCTATTGCGGCGTGTTCTTCCAGGAAACGGACCAACTAGGAGTCCTGGACGCCATCTTCTACTACAACATCAAGCGCGACAACATCCCGCAGGTTTTGGTGCCTATAGCTCTGAAATCCCGCGGCAAACGGAACGCTGAGCTACTCAACCATTACGTCAAGATGTCCCGCATGATCCTCGAGTCCAAGACGCGGCCATTGTCGCTGGCACGCCAACTACAGACCGAGAAGCGCTGCGGCGCCTGCTCCAACCGCATGCCCAAGTGGAAGCCCAAGGACAAGTGCACCTTCTGCGGAGCTGTACGTGGCTTCGACTAGATTTGGAAGCGTTGCCTCGACTCAGAGATCTCACCCACCCACTCACTCACTCACTCACTCACTCACTCTTGTGTCTTTTGTGTGCAGTTCATGTGCCGCAAGTGCAGCGCTATCGTGTGTCGGAACTATCGAATCAGCGGCGCGAGTCGGGAGCAGATCGTGTGCTTCGCTTGCGCAGATCAACGCGGCACGAAGCTCATGCTGGGACCGGAGCCTCTGGATGGAAACTCCGAGGACAGCGGATCCGTCTCGCAGTCGGTGACCACCACAGAAGGAGACGAAGACGAGCGAGGCGAGACGACAGGCAGTGTGGCGT
Organism: Nothophytophthora sp. Chile5; assembly: GCA_001712635.2. NCBI lineage: Eukaryota > Oomycota > Peronosporomycetes > Peronosporales > Peronosporaceae > Nothophytophthora > Nothophytophthora sp. Chile5. The sequence goes on along the minus strand of MBAC02004218.1, from coordinate 42,594 downwards.
CCATTTACGACGATATCTATCCGCTATCGTTCGAAGATGAAGGCAAGCCGTCGCCTCACGCAACCAGACAAGAAGCGCCTTCAATCCACGACGACGGATGTACGTTTGCGAGCCAAATGGATGAAGGATCGAAGCCCTGCAAGGTCTCACACTGCTTCCTCTCTCTTTTGGTCTGTTAGTTCTTCCGGACGCGACGTTCCGAGTTCCAATTGACGATGCTCCGTGGAAATTGAAGTCACCGCCGCCACGCCGCAACTCCCGAGAGACCCGCCATCGACAGACACGCCTGCAATCCGACTTCGACAACCTCAAGCTTCGACAACGGAGCCACACTTCAGCGAGCTCGGCGGGACAGACCAGTGCTGCCGGAGGAGCCACGATGCGGAGGAGATTATCCCCGAGTTGTTCGTTGGGTGAGACCGAGGCGACGGCAGCCGATCGGGCAGGCTTCGCGGCCTTGGGCAGCCCGGTGGGTCTCAATCTCGAGGAAGTGAACTTGCGGCTACGTCGCTATACGACAGACGCGGTGCCGAGAGCGGCAGAACGGACAGGAAGAGGGGCTAGAGACCACACAAGAGAAGCTCGTGAAGGTCAGCACAACCACATTGAAGCTCCACGAACACCTGCGTCCCCATCGCCATCTTCGACTGCGATGCTGTATTGGAAGCCGTCCCCGACAGAAAGGTACTCGAAGGCGAACCTGTGCGATCTGTCCTACTTGACTGACTTCAAGTAGGTGACAAGGAGGAGGAGACGTGGCAACGAAGAGAGAGCAAAGGAGAGCAGCAGGCAAGGAAGGTATGTGTGTATGTGTAGCGCAGTGCCGTACTGTAGCAATGTGAAGGCTGGACTGGGAATGCAGGCGAATTGAAGCGATGGATGTAGCAGGTTGTGATCGAACGTTCTAGTCGCAACTTCAAGACCTCGCATGCAGGCGGGATCGTGTTTCGACTCCCCAAGATCTCCGAGTTCCGAGTCTGCTCGTAGGTAATGCGGCGAGGTTCATGTAGTAACGCTTCATGCAACAGCTGCAGGTCATCCACACATCTTCGTGAGGCGCTTCTTGCACAGCAGTGGAAGGGAAGGCGTCGAAGTGAAGGGGGCAGTCAGGCGAGCAAGGCAAGGCACAAAAGTTGGCAGACCGTGGCATTGGGATCGAGCATCCACCACCGCGTGAAGCCACGGCGAGCCTTGGGAACCCCAACAGTAGCCCAAACGCTTGGACGCATCTTTCACGTTTACTTTGACGATGTCTCCGCAGTGCGAGCTTCGCATCGCTCCAAGCCGCTTGGGGCAGTGACCAACGCGCATCCAAGCGCCGTAGCCATCGGTTGAGTCAGGTGAGGTGTTTTGTTGTTCGCGAGGGTGATTCGGGAGGGTTCTCGACGTCGACTCTCTCTCTCTCTGCTTGTCCTACTGAAGTGTCGTGTTTTAGTGGAGGTGGCGAAGCAGCGGTGCCGCCTTCGCCTGCTGCTCACTAACCAGGACAGAACCCCCGCTCTGGAAGGATTTGCTCGCCAAGCACATCCGAGATTAGATCCCGCAATCCACGTTGCGTCGAGGGGACAGACTCGCTCTTCGACCTGATTACCCTGACCAACAACAGGCCAGGGCGCTCTCACGCTCCACGCTCCAAGCTCAAGCCCCTGCCTCCCCTGGTTGCCTCGCTTCGTGTCCCATCGGCGCTTTGCTCAAGATAAAGCAGCTGCCACTCGAGAACTCCCTGGGCAGCCAACGTCGAGAAACGTCTAGCAAGGGCGCTCGTCATTTTTAATCAACGCACGAACGCGTCCAGGCCAGCTCGACCAGCGACCGCTTGGGGATCGAGAGCTGTTCCAGCAACAAGAGAGCATGGCCAGCGGCGTCATCCGCAACGACAGCTGGAGGACGAGTCCCCGACGCTGCGTCTTCTGTGGAGCGGTGCGTCCAATCCTATGAACCTCATGTCTCGCTCTTCAAGGCGAGAGGAAGTCTGTTGGTGACGAGCAGGTGTCTAGATGCTCAGCCGCAAGCGGCCAGGTCAGCTAATCCTCCTCCGGTCGTGTCTGTGTCTCCTCCTAAGTATCTTTGCAGCACATGCACAGCCATCGTCGCGCACGATTCATCGGTAGCGAAGCAACAAGGAGACGCCGCTGCTTCGCCACTTAAACCCTCGAAATGGCGCATCTTAACGGACCAAGGGCTGCGCAGTAAGCTCGTTTGCGCGTCTTGTGCTGCGGTTCGACACCTCACACAGCAGCAGCCGCGACAGCCGTGTCTGGATCGCTCGCATCGTCGTCAATCGCATGCTGTTCGTGACCAAGAGCCATCAGAACGACCGGAGAAACAAGATCAGAAGCCGGTGGCCTCCACACGACGCTCGGCCAGGCAATACTTCTCCAACCACCGCTGGCCCAGCGAGACAGTCGCGTGGAATCGACCTGTCAGCTCCATCGAAGCGAGAGCTCGAACCTCCTCCACGACCCGCAGAGCTTCGATTGCTACCCCGACGCGATCGAAACGGGCGATGCGTGAAGTGGACGACGCTGCTCAGCACCGCCGCCAACAGAATCTCACCTCGACTGCTGAGATCCTAGGACTATCCAGAGCCGTGGAGCTGCCTCCGAACTACTTCGATATGAGCTCTTCGTCCTCCGAACTCGGTGCGACTGGCGACAGGTCACGACCGTCGGAACTTCCAGAAGTGCCGCGACTTCCTCTTGTCCAGCAGGAAGCGGCCGGAGAGCGCGAACAGCGACGACGCCACACCTCGAACACGATGCTGCTGCTGCGAATGCGACTGCACTACGAGGCGATCCACCTGAACGGCGGCCGCTCCACGTCAGCTCCAGCTCTGCCAAGGCCTCGCAACTTGCAGCGGGCCAAGTCTGTGCCGGCGACCCGCACCTCGCAATCCAATCCTGTCGATCTCGCGTACCTGCACGCGTATAAAGACGCCCGCTAGATCTCCAGACGCCGGCTCGCGACCAGGTCCAGTCGCTGGATTTTGCGGTGGCGGCACTGGCGCGACGTGGTCGTTCCATGCCCCAGAAGATCGCGCGAGCTTTCCGACGCTCCGTATAGTTGTTGGCTCGGAGGCCCCGAGACGCAGGCCAGTGTCAGTGCAGTCGAGTCCGGCAGTCAGTGAGCGCGACCACCAGGGAGCGGCGAGGCGGCGACGCTGGGCGTTGACACATGTGGTCGCGCGCGCGTTCCTGCAGGTCAGATGCTTTCCACGGATGAGTTCAGCGCGTCTGCAAGTCTGATATACTCGATATCTAAGATATCCGATTTCCCTGTGATATTCAATCATCCGTCCTGACGAATTCATTCGCTTTACCAATATACAACCCGCGATTCTTGATAAATCGTCGTCTTTTGCCTATTGCAACAGATAGACGAATCCATGTGGTTGCAAAGGTTTCTCCGGCTCGAAAGTCATCCACGTCCGGAGCACGAAACGCGAGACCAATGTCGGTCTTGAAGTGCGCCAGCTGCTTATCCCGATCCGACCGCGCGCGCTGACGCACTTGGATGCATGCGCATGCTGCACGTCCCGCTCGCGAGGCCCTCGGTCTTGCAGTGCGGCCTCCTCGGTCTTTACCGCCCTCGCTCGCCTGCCAACCCCCAAAATTTCGCCAGCCAGTCAACAATCGATAGTCGCCCCGAAGCATGCAGTTCCCGGCCCCGTGACGCATCTCGCGTCTGGATGCGATGCGTCCGTGTGTGACTGTGACTGGAGACCCTTTCCCCCTGCTTCGGGGCCTTCTGAGGTCGCTAATGGAGAGTCGACGTCAAAGCTGCCAGCAGGTCGCCAGCTGCTTCGACGGCGGGCAGAGCCCACTGCCAGCGCGTCAGTGTTCTTGTAGTCATAACTGAAGCCCCCTCTCAAGATCCGCCGTCTGGCCTGACACCTGGTCCCACGCAGGCCGTCAAGCATCACGCTAGCGTAAAGCCTTGCCGCACCCACACGCTCCTTTGCATCCCGCATCACCGCATCTCCACTTGGAAACGTGCTCAGCGTTAGACAGAACGGCAACAGCCCGCGACCGTGCCTCATTTCCAGAATGGCCAATTGCCGAGGAGTCATGGGCCGCAAAGACAGTTCCAGGACGCAGGAGCTCTGTCGCTATTGCCGCTCGGTTCGTGATCGTACACGCTTCCTTTTCCACCACCAAGCCACTCTTACACTAACTTCGGCTTGTCTGGAACTGATGCAGCAAGCCTGCGAAGAGTGCTACGTGACGACGTCCGACCGCAACTCCATGCTGCAAGCCGAGCTCTCGACGCGAGTGCGTCACCAGCACGTGTGTCTGGGCTGCGCTCTCCGGCACCCAGAGGCCGCGTCGCGCCGTCACCATGGCTCAGGCTCCCTCTCCCGAGTGAACTCAGCCCCAAGCCCCGGTCATTGGCCTCGTGTCGACACTCTCCCTCACATGGCAAGGGACCATAATGGTCGCCCGCACCGCACGAAGCCCCGCTCCCAGCGCTCGATTGACTTGGATTTGCCAACGGTGGATCTCCGACAGCGTCAAACCCCGGACAATATCGAGGCTACGACCCATCGAGGGCATTCAGGAAGATCTCGGAAGGACGCGACGTCGATGGGGTCGGCGAATCTGGAGCTGTCGACGGTGGATCTTCGCCCACGCCGTAATACATGCACGACCAACGACGCTCCGACGTCGTCTTCCTGTGATTTCAGCAGTCGACCCCGACCAGTCGAAGCTCCGACCTCCATGTCGTGTGATTTCACGGGGTCGGCGTCAGGTCTGGACCTTCCGGACGATCTTCTGTCGTCGGAGGTGAATGAACTGGAGCTTTCCACGGTGGATCTCCGACTGCCCAAGTACAAGCCAGTCAGCTCGCCACAGACGAAGCGGGGGCGACGGAAGGCGACAGTCCACGAGTCCACGAAAAGTGCCTTGACTCCAATCTCGATCCGTGACATTGCGAGCATCGAGTCGGTGGATTTGGGGGCGCGACGCCATCAACCAGAGGACACTAAGAGCTCAAAAGCCGAGCAATACTGGAAGATGAAGGCGGAAACCAACGCTACGAGCGATACTGAAGGCGTGCCTACTCCAAAACGCATCGACACGATCGATTCCAAGCTCGCATTGATGCATCTGAGATCCGAGAGGCTGCAAAAGGGGAATGCGACTCCTGAGAAGGCTCGGAAGCCGAACAGCTCGGAGACTGGTGGCGTTGCTATCGCACGGAAACACATCGAGCCGATTGATTTCCACCTGTCGACGGTGGATTTGAGACCTCGACGACACACTACGGACTCGTTGCCAGATTCTCCGCCTAAGGATGGTCGACGGCCTCGGAATCCGGAGACTGCGGCCAAGGACGAACCGGAGAGCGAGCTGATTTCGGTGGAGAGGAGGCGAGACATCGCGCCCATCGACTTCCACCTGTCGACGTTCAACTTGAGACCGCGACGCCACACAACGGACACGATGTCCGAGTCGCCAAAGGCGGAACGAGACCACGAACAGCAGCATCGTAGCAACCAAGAGCCACCGCTGCCGCTAGTGTCCAGTCCGGAGCAAGAGGCCCCACGCTACTCGAAGGACGACCCCTGCGATCTCTCGTACCTCACGAATTTCCGATCGTATACATTGTAGTCAAGGGTTCCATACTTTAACTTGGTGTAAGTTAGCTGATCCCGTGAGCTTCCGACCAACTGAAGTAACGTTACAGCTCCAGTGTGAACGTCCGTGATCTGCCAGGATGGTGAAAACAGTGGAAGATCTCGCAGACGTGACAAGCGTGACGGTCAAACCTGCCTCGGGTGTCGCCGTCTTTTACATCTTGGTTACCTGCATCCAGCAGGGCGCCATTAGCTAATCCTTCAGTTGGTCGCCGCTGTCAATCCTGCTCGGGAGGCTGGAGAGGCTGTGGGTTGATAGAATTCGTGGAAAGAGCGGCAGTAGCTGCGACGCGGGAAGGAGACTTGAGTCTTGACGTTACTGCCGGCTGGGGCTGTGCAAGTGACACCAATATACTTCGGGTGGTTTTAGTAGGTTCTAACTTGGATCAGAAAAACTCAATTTTGATTGGTTCGTAAAACAACGCGATTGCCGAGCTGGTCCAACAAACGAGTGGCCAAAACCTGCAAACTTCAACCGATGATCGTGTAAGTAATTTTAGGCCGTAAAAGGAGCTTTGAAGTAAAACCTGAAAGATTCGCTGAAAGTTTACACGAAAGATATATATTACATATATATTACATTTCGAGTGAAACATTTGCGAGAGGTGTTTCTACCATGGAAAGCCACAGAACCTTTCGTCAAAGGGAAGCTACAGGGCCTAGCTGCACTGCATCTCTGTGCATAATATACGAGAAATCGACCGAGCTGCAAGACTCCATAATATGCAGCCTTGCCTTTCTCGTGCTTGCTTTGGGAGCCCAGCAACAGACAGAGCACTCTTGTTTTCCAGTCAGAATCGTACTTTACTTCGAAGCAGTAAACTACATGTATTTTATTACCCGTGTATCAAAAATGCTTCAGTTCGCGATAAAAAGGTCGGCTGTCTGCCCAAAATAATATATTAGATTCTCGTTTGCTCGCAGCGTGCTCGCCTTATCTACGCCCTCCCCACAGTTGGCCCGAGGCCTCGCTTTGCTTCACTCCCGAGCGGCGGTCGGTCGTTCCTTGGCAAGGGGCCCAAACGACAAGCACCCTCGCCTCAACTTCTGTGTCTGCGGCTGAATCTCTTGCCGCCTCTTCCTCCTCAAGCCGATTGCGCTGGAGCCTCCCCCTATTGGTTATAGAGAGCGCTGTCGGCCTTCGGCTTTGCGCTCCGCAGGCAGAGCGCTCGCTGCCTGAACAAATTCCAGAAAGAGTGGTTGCTGTATAGAAATGGAGGTCCTTTCATCCACCGGCAGCAGATGCAGGTCTCGGATTCAGGGCCTGCTCCGCGCCAACCGACCGTCCTCTACTAAGCTGCAACAAATGAGCGCGCCATAAATGCAGCCTCGACAGCGCGGTCTCGCGGCCTCCGAGCGCTGTGATAGTTCAGTCAGCTGTGCGGAGGGACCTGAGACCTGAGTACTCCGCACCGCCTCTTCTGGAGGACACGAGACAAGAGGCTCGAACTGAGTTCTGAAGCCGCTGGCGACGCCGCGACGTCTCCGGATTGGTTAGGAAGTTCCGAAACGGAGCGAGGGGGTGGACAGACGAGCGACGTTTGCCTGTGTTGACCGGATTGAGGAGAGAGGTTGATGGTCATCCACCTCTTCCATCCCCCTCACCCCTTTAGCGCCTTCTGCCTCTTTACTTCGATGCGATTGTCTCTCCATACCTTTGTAAGCGAGTAACTTTCATGTAGGTTTCATTTGCTCAAATTTTACTTCGAAGTAAAACAGTGTAGGTCTTCGTAAACTACGTCCTCGCAAAATCCAACGCGCAATCACATTTTCTAAACAAATAAGATCATAAAGGGGTCGAAGGTCGCTGGAAAGGCCGTCGAGACGAGGTCCCACCCGATGCCACGGGCGCCAGCTGGCGGACCAAGGCGCCACGTTCCACTCGCGCATGTCCGCGTTGCATAGACTCTGCGAGGCGCAGGAGGGGCCCAGCGCCCGCCGTTCAACGCCACAATCGGCCAGTCAAGTCAGTCCGCAGCCTCGCGGTGTCAGTCAAGTCCGCTCGCTCCCTCGCTCGGCCATCACTTCGGAATTCAGCAGGACGGACAGTCGACGGTCTCAGCAGTCCAGCGGCTCCATTGCAGCCGCCTTCCAGGTGACCCCTTCGCCATGATGCCATCCACCCCGACGCCGGGCGGCGCCGTGGACCCCATCCGGTTCACGCCTGCGTCGCTGTATGAGAACGAGCGCGAAGATCTGATCAAGATGGCGCACGAGCAGTACAAGAATCTGTTCCAGAACGTGCGGTTCGCGCAGGCCAACGGGTTCGCCACCAAAGTCAGCGCGTTCGCTCGCACGACGCGCGCCACCGTGTGCGCCGAGACGAAGATCCACGCCTCCATCCCGGAGCTGGTGGATGTGTTTTTGGGCGAGCGCGTGAACGCCGCCATCGGCTTCGCGCAGTCGCAGCAGATCTACCGCTTCATGGCGCCGTCGGCCGAGCATCCGTTCCGCAGTTGCGGCATGCGCTGGTCGCTCTGGCACTCGCCGTCCAAGCTCATTCGCCAGCGTGATATCGTGTACCTCGAGTACATGGACACCTTCGTGGACGAGCGTGGGCGTCGCGGTTGGGCGCGGATGACCCAGTCCTTGGAGCACCGCAGCTGTCCGCCCATCATGGGCTCGCACAACGTGGTGCGTGCGTTCTTGCACTGCTGTGGCACGGTGTACACGGAGACGAGCGAGGCGGGCGTCCTCAAGGCCATCACGTACTACGACGCGGATACGCAGGGCGTGCCGCCCTGGATGACCAAGATCGTGGCCAACCGCAAGGCCAAGAACCCGCACAACCTGGAGCATCTCGTGCGATTGGAGCGCGTGATGAAGGAAGGCATGGACCCGGACTCGCGTTTCCAGCAGCTGCAGTTGCACGCCAAGCTGTGTGCGGGCTGCAACGCCGTGCTGCCCAAGTGGGGCAGGCACCGCAAGTGCCGAGACTGCAAGGAGGTATGTGAACGGCCCAAGGGTTCCAGCTAAAGGATGAGACGTATAGCTGACGAGTTGTATGTGCTGGCTGTGTGCAGGTCATCTGCAAGAGCTGTAGCGACGTGGTGTACTGCGCGATCGAAGGGCGAAAGAAGCTCAATCGGATCTGCGTGCACTGTGTGGACGACTTCTTGGCGCGCAGCAACCGCCAATTGGAGCTCACGCTGCCGTCCAGCACGTCGTTCCAGTCGGACTTCTCCAACACGCCGGGTAGCTACAACGGTGGCTTCTTCCCGACGGATCCTGGAATGCGTAAGTAGCGTTTGGTGCCTCCGTTTCCAGCGTTCCAGCTCGGCATTTGGTCGTTGCTGACTCGTTTGCTCGTGCTTGCAGGTTCGAATCAGGGAGAGCCGCGGCCCAGCTTCCTGTCGAATAGCAATTCCAGCACGGCGGGCTCGGAGAGCTCGCAGCCGCATGCAATAGAGGAGACCATCATGAAGGAGCTGGTATCTAGAGGCGTCGCGAGCGACCGCGGCATGAAGCCGATGAGGAAGACAAGGACTCGCCATGCCGTGTCGGCGGACAATCTGGGCAACGTGGACTTGTCGTACCTGAGCCACGTGTAGGCGAGCTGTCCGATAGCCCCCGAGCTTTGGGTCGAGTGTGGAGCGAGCCCCTCGGAACAAGAGCCTCATAAAGACAGGAGCGTATATAAACACAACACTATTTCGACGTCGAAGAAGCAAATTGCAGGCGTTTAGTGTTGCCGTAGCGCATTTTGAGAGCGACGTGATGGGTGGTCTCTCGCAGCGACGGACTCCTCGGTGGCGTTGCAGGTCGTGCCAGTCTGTCGTCGATAGTTGAGGTGGTGTGATGCGATCCATTGATCGGTCAGCTTCAACAACTGGCGGAGGTTCGACTTCGAGAGCGAGAGAACTCAGCAAGCATCGCGGACCATCTGGCTGGCAGCGAGTGGCGAAGGATCGAGGGATCGAGGGATCGAGGGATCCACTATGGCCCAAGCACAGTCGCAGCCACCGAGAGAGACGCGCAGCAGCACGGCCCGAGAGCATGGAACTCGCACCGACGTCACCAACCAGCTCGGCGTCGTGCTTCAAGAAAACCCATCGGCAGCCAGCGACTCCTGTCCTTGGCGCGTACCTGCGTTGCCTGTGCATGTATGGTGCATGTATCGAAGCCATCGAGTCGAACGAAGAGAACTGGCTTCGCGCCAAGCAGTCTTCTACGCTCCGCGGCCAGCGGCTGGGTAAACAGTATAGGCGAGGCGAGGCTGCGTCCCTGTCGCCGCGACAAGCCTTCGTTCGCTTTGTTTGAGCTTTGGCTCCACTGGAGAAGAGCCCGACCGTCTCTCTTCGCTCTTGCTATCTGTACAATCCGAGAAGTAAAAGAGCCCCGGCGGCTTGCATGCAGGGCGACCACCAACAGAGACGCGTCGAGAAGCGAGCGGCATGCACCGTCCGCTCGTCTGGCTGGCAGTCGCGAAGCGCGAAATGATCAGCTCATTGCAGCGCAGTCCAGCTGGTCGTTGACGGGTTGCAAGCTGTTCCCGGGGAAAGAAGGCCGGCGTCCTCGACGTCGGCAGCCAAAGTGATGACGCCCAGTCGTTCACGTGGCAAACTGCCACCGAGACGACAGCCATCCGAGGCGTGGGGATCTGCAGCGCTGTCGTACAGATCTCAACGAGGATGCTATGGCAGCGTCCGAGGCCAGCGAGGAATGGGCATTGGCGCTCCCCTTCCAGTGCTGGACGTATGGCAGTCCGGCGAGCCGCTTCACAGCAGCAGCATTGCTGGACAGCGCATTGACCTTCAGCTGGTGCCTCGCCATAAGTGCAGGTCGACCTGGACGTCTGGTCTCGGGCAGTAGTCGCTGTATCCTGTCGGGGTTTTGTTCCCAGACGTCCTGGTGCTGCCAAGTGTTAGTAATGACTGCAACTTTTGTTCAACTGTGCTGTCTTTAGAGTTTATTTTGCGTGGCAGTTGGTATTTTTTCGGAATCCTTTAGTTTGCGCTGGTCATTGCACACGTTTGCACACAACTAACGTCCTGTAGAAGCGGTCATTACGGCATTCATTACGCTTCAGCGCAGTATATTTCACTGGAAGCTCAAGGCGACGGCTCCTTCGTCTTCGGTTCCGGCTATGGGTCGTCTGCGGACTAACGATCGGCGACTTGCGCCTTCTTATCCTCGCTCAACAACAAATTGCTGCCAAGGACCGAGTATACACTACAGTCAGTTCGACGGTCGAAGCGTTTATGTCCGCGCGTTCGTCCACCTACATCCTCCAACACACTTCACCCCACCCACTATACTCAATTCCTTCCCAGTATACACAGTGACCCATCCGCCGTCCTGGTCATTAACCTCCGTCCAGGAGCTCACTCAACTCGACACACCTCTGGAACCCGCCACATGGAAGCGGCTTGTGACCAACCTTCGGTCGCCGCTGTCGCCGCTGCCTGCCGGTGCCACGGTCACCCGACAACGCCGAGCCCAGTCCGACTTGATGGGAAACGCAGCCGGCCTTCGGCAGCTTCCATCTCGATCCGTTGACGCGCGGAGAGTGGCATGAAGGGCTCACCACGACGACGACGGAGAAAACAGAAGCGTGAGCGACCGACGCCCGTTCAACTCTGGTCTCTGGATGGAAAGGGGCAGCAATTCGAAGGGCTTCTCTCCTTCTCTCTCTCTACTCGAAGGCGCGGCAAGAGGCAGGCCAACGCTCAAGAAGCGGCGGCCAATGGCTCGGGCTTGCAGCGAGTGGCTCGCCTCTGGCCGGGTGCCATCGGACCATTTGGTTTTTCGCACGACGCGGCGACGACATGGCGCATCTCACTCGCCTCTCTCTGCTCTGCTCTCGCCTGCTCTGCTCTGCTCTTCCGCCGCCACCCCGCTCCTCCTTCCACTCCACTCGCTCCCACGGCTTCTCGCCATTCGCCATCCTCCTGTCAAGTCGAGTCAGTTGAGGATTGCTAGTCAAGGCCAACGCACGACAGGTCCCAGTCCAAGTAGCAAGTAGCAGGCGAACGATACGATGGTGCAGCAGTACACGTACTCGCGGTCGCCCGACCAGCCGTACGCGACGGAGATGCTGCCGTTGCCCGAGGACGAGCTGGACGCCTTGCGTCTGGAGGCGCACGCGGCCTACGACCAGCTGTTCCCTGCCGTCCAAGCCGCGGTTCGGATCGGCAGCGACGGCGACAGCTTCAACGTGATGCATCGCGGCAGCAACGCCAAATCCGTGGCCATGTGGACCACTTCCATGCTCTTCGGCACGCTGGAAGAGGTGGCCGCGCTGTACCTGGACCAAGGCAGTCAGCAGATCCCGATCGTCGTGGACTCCGCGCGGTCCCGACGCCTCTACGAACTGGAAGCGCCGTCGAACGACCGTCCGTTGCATGGCTCGGCACTTCGCTGGTCGCTCTGGAAGCCGCCGTCGACGCTCTCGGACGGCCGAGACCTGTGTGTGCTTGAGTACATGGACTCGTTCGTGGACAGCGATTCTGGCCGTCGTGTCTGGGCTCGAGTCACGAAATCCGTCAACCACATGTGTTGCCCGGCTTCTCAGCATCCGGAAGGACCCGTCCGGACTTTCATGCGCGTGTCCGGCATGATCCTCCGGGAAACGGAGCGCCCAGGCGTGCTGGAACACGTCACGTTCGTGCACGTGGACGCCAAGGGGGTGCCGTCCTGGGTGGTCCAGCAAGCCATCAGTGTGACCAAGAAATCGGCCAGTGGTCTCAATCAGGTGCTCAAGGTCATGCGGCAGCTCACGCCGCAACCGTTTGGCTCGGTTTCCGTCGATTCCACCCAGAGTGACAGCGACAAGGACCGCAGCTGTCGAGCCTGTCGAGATCGCATCTCCAAGTGGACGGTGGCGAAGCGGTGCCGCTTCTGCGACGCCGTGCTGTGTAAACGCTGTGTGGAGATCTGCTACCACCGCGCAGATGCCAGTGGCAAGAACCACCGCATGTGTGTATCTTGTGCTTTGTACACTGGCTCCGTGACCAGTCAAAGCGGGAGCGGCGGACTCAGCTACAGTCGAAGCAACAGTCGCGCACGGAATGCGACAGTGATTACCGAACGGAAGCTCTCGGCCGCCACGCTGAGTGCGCTGTCCAAGCAGACGAGTCTGCCCACGCTGTCCATGCAGTCGAGTGTGTGCTCCGATAGTCAACGGCCGTCGATTTCCATGGAGACAGACTCGGTGGGCAGCGGCTCTCAAGACGCGGCGCCTGTGCGAGAACGATTGGAGCACCTGCAGCTGCACAGCCCCACGGGCAGCTTCCACAGTAGCCGCTCGGCCAGCAGCACGCGCTCGGGCGGCAACGAGTGGATGCCGCGGTCGCGCAGTCGTCGGGACTCGCTGGCTATCGCGTTGGAACTGGAGCCGGCGCGTCCGGAGCCCATCGACCTGTCGTACCTCACGACGCTCGTGACCCCCAGGGCCGGCGCAGTACGTGGCGTCGATATTTAAGCTCCCTCGTCCAGCGAATACATGTAGGAAGTAGATTGAAGAACTGCCAAGCCAGATAAGCAAACGGAGTAAGCGCATGAGACACGATGGCGTCCGTTCCGTCGAGTTGCCAGCGAAGTGGCCATTGAGTGTGTCTGACAGCGAAATGCTGCAGCCGATCTCGAGTGCACATGCATGCACGCCGATGTCTGTCGAGCGAGGCCGTGAGGTTGAGATGCAGCCCTGCAATGTGCTCCAGCCTGCGTGTCGATGAGCAGCAGGAGGGTCTCCGTGGCGGTCCAGGTTGAAGCGGGGAGTCAGTGTATACAGTATGCTGTATCATACAGCGTATACATCTACTTGTCCATGTGTACCGCATTCAGGGTACAATTGAGCTCCTCGCACTTTCGCCACGACCGTCGAGCTGCAAATGGCGGACGAGCTGACGAGCGAGCTGCAGCGGCTGGAGGCCAACCACGCGGAGCTGCTGCTGCACCAGACCACGCTCAAGAAGCAGCTCGCCATGAGGAGCGCGCAGCTCAAGCAGCTCCAGGCCGCCGTGGCCGAGTGCACGGCGCTGTCGCGTGTCGCCGACGCTCCAGACGCGGTAGGAGGTGCGTCCTCCTTCTCAGCAGCGCATGAAGACCGCGGAGACGTGGTGATGGAAGAGCAGTCGTGACTGCTGCTCTATGGGGCCAACTCAAGCCAGGAGACGCGGTCAAGCACTCCCTGGGGTACTGCATGTAGTGCAGCCATCTTCCGAGCGTGGGGTAGCCATCTTGAATGCAACACGTGGCTCAGTGGAACGCCAGCTGACACGCTGACGTGCTGGCTGCTGGGCTCCATGGGGAGCTAGACACAAGACAGCCAACGCGGCCACTTTGCTTCAACGTCATGTGTTGTTATTATACTTGACCATCGCGGCGCCGACCCAAAATCAGAACGCAATGTACCAAAAAGAAAGAGCAGAATCGACAAAACAGAAAAGAAAATCTTCATCAGCATTTCACGCTCGTCCCCGTGCTAATAAATGTCCCTCGCTCGCTCTTCTGCCGCTGCCGCCTGGGCGTCTCCCCCGCCGTCCGCTCCTCCACTTCCCCACCCACGTCTGGTCTTGACCCTCTTGCTGGCGCCCCGAGCCTTCGGCTGCTGCTCTTCATATCCCCGTCTCTCCAGTTACGTCAACGCCTTCCACTCGTTCCCATTCTCGTGCAGACCTCATATCCCTGACGGCGCTAGTTACATGGAGCCAGCCATGGCGGTCCCCTTTGTAACATCCGACGCCATCGGCGTGTACGCCGAGTTAGAAGCCGGAGGAATACTCTGCACCGCACAGCCAAAGCGCACCCAAAACACAAAGTGACCGTTAGCATGGCCAGGAAATGACGAAAAACGAAGCGGTACTCGGCAAAAACGGGAGGAAAACACGCAACGGCCAACAGTAACAACACTGTCTGTACCTGATACGCACGTTGGGAGGCATAGCGGCGGTTCATGGCTTCAATGTCGTCCGGTCGCGTAAAGTCACGCTGCTGCTGCTGCTGCTGCTCCTGGCGCTGCTGGTGGCCTCCATAGCCGCCGTGGTGTCCCTGCTGGCCGGCGTGCGGCGGCTGCTGCTGTTGCTGTTGCTGGTACCCGCCTTGCGCTTGGTTCCCCTGCTGGCCGTACTGACCGTAGCCGGCGTACCCTCCGTAACCCCCAGCCTGCTGATACTGCGGATAGCCATAGCCAGCGCCATAACCATAGTAGTTCTGCTGCACGAAGCCGTCCACCATCAAACACAATCAATACACGAGACGCTAAGACTCGTTTCCTGCCATCCTGAAGCCGAAATCAACCCCAGCAAAGAGCAAATTGTACCTGGTATCCAGATTGATACTGGCCGTACTGCTGGTAGTAGTTGGTGGGGTGGTTGGCGGCTCGTGCTGCCGCCGAGCGGCCCCAAGCGCATCGCACCTTGACGCCGCTAATGACCGTGCCGTTCATCTGCGCGATGGCCATTTCGGCCGAGTCCTTCGTGCTATACTGCACGAACCCGCAGCCGCGTCCGGGCGGCACCTTCACCGACACGATCTCGCCCAAGCCGCCGAAGCGCGCGCGCAGCTCCTCCTCCGACGTGGACGGGTCCAAGCCGCCGACGAACACCGTCGTGTTGGTGCCCTCCTCCTCCGGGGCTGGCTGGCCGAACCCCATCGGCTGACGCGCCTTGCTATTCCGGTCGGTGGCCACGCTCACGCGCATGGGGCGCGACGAGCAGTACACGCCGTTCATGGTCTGCAGAGCCTGCTCGAGCCATGTCAACCAGTCATTTTAGGGTTTAGCGCACGTCACAGATTAGTCCTTTGCAACTTTTCGCAGCACGCTTAGACCATTGCAATGGTTAGACCTGGGTCTAAACGCATCCTTTGTTGCAGTGGTAAATTACGCACCTGATCGGCCTCCTCCTTGCTGCCGAAGCGCACGAAGCCGAAGCCCTTGGACATGCGCGTGACGGGGTCCATGACCACCTTGGCGCCACGCACGCTCGTGAACCGCGCGCTGAAGGTGCTGAGCAGCAGCTCGTCGCTCACGTCGGGCGCCAGGTCGCCCACGAAGATGGAGTGGTCGTCCGAAGACTCGATCCGCCGTCCGCCCGCGCCCCAATTCATGCGGAACCGGTGCATCGTGTTGGCTATAGTCCAAGACAAGCGAAGATACATCGTTCGATCAGTTTTTTTTCGCTTTTTTGCAAACAAAGGGCTTCGCTTCGTTTCGCGAATGTACAACAAAAGCACACATGCCCCGGATGCGCATGGCTAGCGGAGCCTCCCCACACATACAGAAAGGAAGCTGCACGTACGGATGAGCTGGCCGTTGAAGGTCTCCAGCACCTGCTGCGCGCCGCGCTGCGAGGGGAACTCCAGGAAGCCGTAGCCCGCCGGATAGCCCGTCACCTTGTCGCGGATTAGCTTAATCACCGGTTGCTCCGCTGCAGTTCGTTTGGTTTAACGCAACGCGAAAGGAAACGCAAAAGAAGACCGGATAGACACATACATAAACGCAGAGACGGTGTTAACAGATCTGTCCGCTGCAGGAGATCTCCATAACGTTCGTAGGTCATCCCCCCTAGCGCTAATTAAAGGGGGAAGAGAGAGTTAGAGACGTACCCGCCGTGGCGAAGAGGGAGGCGATGAAGGCTTCATCCCAGTGCATCTGGATGTCGCCCATCCATAACGTCTTGCATTCCGTCTCCATGATGGCGGGGGGGATTTTCCCTTTCGGTTCTGTTGAGTCTGGTGAGTCTGGTGAGTTTCCCCCTCCACACTCAAGCGGCAGACGTTCGTTCTTTTTACGCTTTTTTGGTCCCTCAAACCGTTGGAAAAATGATGGGGAGCGAGAACACGACCGGTCGGAATACCGGTCTTTTAGCCTCAATACGGTGCTGAAAAGCTGGACTTGTATACCTCATAAAAGGTATACATACGTGAAGCCATCAGTATACACAGAGCCGGTACCAAACGGGTTAGGGTCCATAGGGTATCGTATATAGTAATACCGAAAAGACTGCGGTATACTGAAGCCGCTAAATTTGGGCCCACGGCTGGGACGCGAAACGACGCGGCCAGCTAATCATAGCCAACTGCCGCACCCGTCGGCCAGCAATCGCTGTCTTCCGAGCCGCCACGCACTTCCATTTTGGTGACAGTCGTCCCTTCTTGCACCCCCTCGTCTCTTGCTCCTGAAGCCGCTCGAGCATGATCGGGTCCGCGCCGCTGGGCTACTCCAGCGACAGCCAGTTGACGCGGACGTCCATGTTGCGTCGCAGCTCGCTGGGGGTGCCAGCGTCGGCGCTCATCTTCCCTCGCTCGGCGGCGGACCGCAGCGAAGCCAACAAGCTTACCAAGGCCATGGAGGACAAGTATGGCTTCCACTACGTGACCAACACCTTCACGCTGGCGCCGTTGGTGGAGCTGGACTTCCAGGCCTTCTACACGGAGACCACTCTGGTGCCGGCCTGCTACGCCAGTCTTGTGTTCTGGGCGATTTGGTTGTCATTGGGCATCACCGATTGGCTGGGGTTCTACGACGACGACCTGGATGTGCGCTCCACCTCGAGACTGCGACTCTGGATCTCCTCCTTCATCTACGTGCCTGTGCCAGTCTTGGTGGCATGCTGTCGCTCCAAGTACTTCAGTGGCTACGAGCAGATGATACTCTGCCTCATCATGCACTGTTTTGCCGCTTCTTTATTGGGCCAAGGCGCATTGGCCAAGGCCGACGACTACACGCGCTTCTTACTCAAGGACCTCAACTCGCTCTTCACCCTCGCCTTCCACGACGAGCCGCTCGACGCCAGCGGCTGGGGAGATACCAGTTCCAGCCCCGACTCAGGCTTCGGCCCTATGGACAACGCGACGTCTGTGGTGCTGAACGGCACCACGGGCTGGTGGATCTATCAGGATCTCGAGGCCACGGGCCGCGCTGTCATTCTCGACTATATCAAACGCGGTACGTTCCCTCAAATCCGCAGTCAATAGCGGTGCTTTATGACCAGATCCCTCACTAATGTGTGGTTTGTATGGGTTCTGTGTGACGCCATAGTGGCGCTGCCACTCGCACAGCTCAACACGAATCTGCTGCGGCCCACGGTACTGTTGGTAGTGGCTCCGCTGCTCAAACTGGACACGTTCCACTACGTGGTCATGGCCTTCTCCATCAACCTCGAGTTCTGTGTGCTCGTGGCGCTTCAATACCCGGCCTCGCAATCCATCAGCTTCATTTTCAACAAGTTCCAGCTCGTCTTCGCCCTCGTGGCCATTTCAGCCGTGCTCATCGTCCGCGTGCGTCAGACCGATCGGTTCTTACGACTCAACTTCCTGCACGCTAAGATCGTCGAAGAGCGGGCTCGCGCCTCGCATCTGCAGAAAGAAATCATCATCAATGAGAACAAGAGTCTGAAGAAGATGCTGGAAGATCGTGTAGGTGGCCGTGCAGGAGACGGCGGACCTCCGTTGGACTTCGACTCGCCTATGGCCAAGGTATTGCTGGACCTCAAGACGCTGCAACGCGCTGCTGAGCTCTCGCCGGAGCTGCGTGAGAATCTGGACGGCATCGTCACGCTGCTTTCACGAAAAGGCCAGAATTTGTTCGCGCCAGACATCCATGAACAGCTTCGCTTGAAGCGCGAGGGCGATCTGGATGGAGACATCAAATCCTGGGCGACTACCGTTCTGGCTAACAAGTCGTACACACGCAACCGCCGCGCCTCCGCGGTGTATTCTGCTAACCCCGACAACTCCGCAGGCAGCAGCAGCAGAAACACCGACTCGAACCACACCGCATCTTCCTCAGCGATCTCCGCTTCGAGCTCCACTGGGAGTATCGGCAGTCGCAACGTTGAGACCCGACTGCATCCAGAAGTCACCGCACCGAGTGATGACACGCTCAATGCTGTCGGGGAGATGATGGAGCGTGACGGCTGGAGTGTCGACACCTACGAGTACGTTGGACGCATTCTTCCTCTTGGCTTGGCTGCGACTGTGACTGTGACTGATTGGTTCATGTGCTTGGTGCTGTACAGAGTGGCGAAGATCACGAACAACAAACCCATCTCGTTCATCACGTACATCGCCTTTGAGCAGCACAACCTGTTCGAACTCTGTTCGGTCAACAAGAGCACTCTGGCCAACTTCCTCCACTTCTTGGACATCGGATATCAACGGAACCCTTACGTACGTGCTCTTTAAATGCCGGTCGTCTGCTCTTTGACTGACTTTGCTTGTCACTTGTGCCTTGGTCGACTGAACAGCACAATAATTGCCACGCGGCGGACGTCGTGAGCTCCGTGGAGTTCTTGATCTCGGTAATGGACAACGGGTATTTGCAGGACCTACTGACGTACCAAGAGGTGTTCGCGGCGATTGTGGCCGCTGCAATCCACGATTTCCGCCACCCGGGCAAGAACAACAACTTCATGATCAAAAGCGGCAGCGATCTGGCCATCGAGTTCAGCGATTCGTCCGTTTTGGAGCGGATGCATCTGTCCGAAGCCTTCTTCCTGGCCAAAGACCCGCTCTTCAACATCTTCGTGGGACTCTCGCCAGGTCAGTACAGCGAAGTGCGCAAGGCCATCGTGGAGATGGTGCTCTCCACCGACCTCACTGTGCACTTGCAGCTCGTCGGCAGCCTCAAGACGGCGCTCATCTCGCAGGACGACGCCGAAGTGGAGCACTCCCCCATGGTGCTCATGAAGATCGTGATCAAATGCGCAGATCTGGGCCACTCATCCAAAGCAGTCAAGCTTCATGCTCGCTGGTCCGACCTCATTATCGAGGAGTTCTTCCTGCAGGGCGACGACGAACAGACACTTGGCATGGACATCTCACCCTTCATGAACCGCAATAGCGAAAACAGCGCTCGGAACCAGGTCGGCTTCTTCGAATTCATCATTTTGCCGTTCTTCGAAGTCGTGGCCGAAGCTGTCTTCCGTCCCGAGTTCAAAACCATTTTGGATCAAGCGCACCAGAACTACAAGCTCTGGAAGAAAGCCGAGAACATGCAGCTCAACTCCATCAAGGACATCCTGGACCAGGTCTTCGACGTCGAGACGGCCAAAGTCGCGGCCACTTCCGCCGCGAAAAAGACATCCAGACACTGATTCCTTGTATACGTTAGATGCGCCCATACGGTGCGGTGTTAGCCGTGGGATTGCGGTGCTTCCGTCCGAGCCAGAACTTGGTGCGATCGCCGTTGCTCTCCAGCAAAGCCAGCAACAGATACAGACACGACACCACATGGCCCAGACACAGCAGCGCTATGACCGCACCCTGACCGTATCGAGACCTGATCGTCCTGGTTGCTGTGACTGCAGCTATACTGCTCTCGCGTGTATACATCCACGCACCGACAAGGGCGAGTCCAATGAACTGGTTGGCCATCGTCGCAGTCGGGAAGCTGTCCATTCCCTCGTCAGATCGAGGGGACAACAGGGCCAGAAGCATCGGCAGCAGCGCGAAAGCGTCAATAGTGGGCTGGATGGCGTCCCATTGGCCCAGGACGGCTGCGAGATCCACGAGAACCAGCAAAACCAGCGCCACGCAGACCACCAGCCACATGCATTGCGCGCGGCGAGCAACGCCCTGTGCCAACGAAGCGCTGCCGCTGGGCGGTGGGTCGAAGACGGATCGACGAAGGGGCGATGGAGAGGGAGACGAGGTGACCAGCAGCTCGTCGTCGCTGTCGCTGTCGCTGTCACTCACGGCGCGGACGATCATCGGAGACGCTTGGTGGGATTCGATTGTTAGATTGTTAGATTGGATTGCGATCTGAAAGGCGAGGAGAGGGTGGATGTGTATAGTGTATACTATTCATGCGGACAAATACCGGTATTTAGAGGCAGCAAAAGGTGGGTACCGTAAGTTACATCGTAAAATACCGTCAAGCTTCAACTACAGCCTTGCTCCTCAGTTTAGCAGACGTCTTGGCGGAGTTGTCAAAGCATTTTCCCACGCGACATCAATGAATGCAATTGCGAATGGAGCTTGTCATGTTTCTGATGGACAATGAAAAACATGAAGACCGTCGGAACATCCCTCTTGTGGACAAGTTGAAGTTGAAGTATCGCTTGAGATCGGTCCGGTAAACAAGGTCCCGCTGTGCATAATATACGGTATTGCTACGTCCATGCTTCAGTTCCTCCGAGTTTGCTTAACGTTGTCTGCGGGCTGGTGTTGTGTAAGTACCTCAGTGCTTACAGCTTGGTTCAAACCCTTGATGAAGAAGCGCGTTGCACGCACGAGTCTTGACTCAAGACTCGTGGCACTATCTGTGCCAATGCACTCGAGCAGACGATCGAGGCGTCGTGGTGCTAGGTGCATGCACCACTGTTGCTCACTCTTATCAATGCGTGACTGGCCGATGGGTTCGCTCGTCTTTGAATCTTGAACCATACACAATGCCAATTTCCTGTAATTTCTGTGCATGCACCTGCCTTCTCGATGAAACGCAACATCCGAAGAACGTGATCCACATTGGAGATGCGTGCTGATTGCATTGTATACCGGTTTGGTTTCGGGGACAGTAGCCATCACCACGCGAGGCAATACTGTCAAACGATACCGGTATTTCGGTCTTTCAACCTTGAAGTTCAGCGGTCCACTACGACCCCTCCTTCCTTTTCATTCGCCAATTTGCCGCGCACCCAAGAAGCCCCGCATCCGGTCAAGACGAACTGCCATGCTGCGTGGCTTGGCGCGTGTACCGCGCGGGCTGACGCGCCGCCTGCGCCTCCCGGACAAGAGAGGGCTCGCCAGCTACACGGAGCAGTACCAGCGCAGTCTCGCCCAGCCGGAGGAGTTCTGGGCTGAGGCCGCGCAGGACCTCGAGTGGTTCAAACCCTGGACCAAAGTCCTCGATACGTACGTTGCCCTACAAAATGCGCAAGGTGTGGAGACTCGATGCTCATGTGGGTTTGCGTGGCTTCGTGTGTGTTTTTGTGCGGTCTGGAGCAGCTCGCATGGCCCTTCGTCGCGATGGTATGTTGGCGGAGAGATGAACACGTGCTTCAACGCACTGGATGTGCATGTGAACCAAGGGCGAGGCGACGTCGTGGCTCTGCACTACGACAGTCCGCTTACTCAGACCAAGACTAGCGTCACGTACAGTCAATTGCTGGAACAAGGTGGGACTCTACGAGAAGCACAACACAAGCAATAGCATGGTCTGTTTGTTCAAGTTACTGATTGTGTTATGTAGTGTCTACGTTTGCCGGCGGATTGCAGAAGTTGGGCGTGAAGAAAGGAGACCGCGTGGTCATCTACATGCCGGCGGTACTGGAGACCACCGTCGCTATGCTCGCTTGCGCTCGACTTGGCGCCGTGCACTCCGTGGTGTTTGGCGGCTTCGCGACTCTGGAGCTGGCAGCGCGTATCGAGGACGCCACGCCCAAGGTGGTCATCTCAGCGAGCTGCGGCGTGGAGCCGAAGGGAATCATCGACTACGGTCCGCTGCTCAATGGCGCGCTGGAGCGATCAGCGTGGAAACCCAAGACTGTCGTCATGATGCAGCGCGAGCTGTGTCCGTTCCCCATGCAGAAGGGACGCGACGTGGATTGGCGCGATGTGGTGGCCATGGGCGGTCCGGTTGATGCGGTACCAGTGCTGGCGACCGATCCACTCTATATCTTGTATACGTCGGGGACCACGGGACGTCCGAAAGGCGTGGTGCGCGACAATGGCGGGCATGCGGTAGCGCTCAAGTGGTCCATGGGTAATGTATTCGACATTTCTCCGGATGATACATTCTTCGCCGCTTCCGACATGGGTTGGACCGTGGGCCACTCGCTCGTTGTGTACGGCCCACTCGTTCATGGCTGCACGGTACGATTTGAAGGCGTGGTGGTTCTTTGATTGCCTTTCTACTGCAATTCTGACGCTGTTCTGTTGTTTTGATCCGGTTGTAGTCGGTGTTATACGCTGGTAAACCGGTTGGGACGCCGGATGCCGGCGCGTATTGGCGGCTGATTACTGAATACGGCATCAAATCCATGTTCACGGCCCCCACGGCGCTTCGCGCGATTCGAAAGGAAGATCCTCACGCATTGCTGCTCCAGGACAAGAAGGAGGAAATCCAGAAGACTTTCAAGTAAGCGCAAATGAAGCGCGTCTGCAATGCAGGTCACGTGTTGTGGGGACTTACGAAATGTGCGCGTTTCCTTGCAATGTAGAACGATGTTCGTGGCCGGAGAGCGTGGAGACCCCAAGACGTTCAAGTTCTTCTCTGACGAACTTGGCGTGCCTCTCATCGACCATTGGTGGGCTTTGGAGGCTTTTCGACTCTTGTGGCATTCACTTTCGTGGCTTGCTGTTCATGTTGGTTGAATTTTCAATGCACTTGCTTAGGTGGCAAACGGAGACAGGGTGGCCCATCACAGCTCCATGTCTCGGCATGAAGAATGACGATAACACGGAGGACGGGTTCCCACGTATCAAGCTGGGCTCAGTGGCTCGCCCAGTGCCGGGTTGGGATGTCCAACTGCTGACCGCGGACAAGTCCGAGGACGAGCACCACGGACACCACCACGAGAGCGAAGAGCAGGACAAAGAACTCGTTGTGAAGCTGCCGCTGCCACCAGGTGATACCTCAACCTAAAGGTGCATTGCTTGTGATATTGAAGCTGACTCTCTTGCCCGGGTTCATTTCGTTTTGTACAGGCGCCTTGACCACGCTGTATAACAACGCGGACGACTTCCATGCCAAGTACTTCAAGCGGTTCCCCGGCTACTACCACACGGGTGATACGGGGCACATCGACGAGGATGGCTTCGTTTACGTACGTGATCTCACTCTAGCCCAATCTCATGCAGCGAACAGCACCCTGAATCTTGCCAATCCGCGCACGGTGAGATGTTGAGTGGCTGTTGACTTATATGATGCCGTTCGCCTGCTCATTACCAGGTCATGTCGCGAACGGACGATGTGATCAACGTGGCGGGACATCGGATCACCACGGGCTCTATTGAGGAAGTGATCATCGAGATCCCTGAGGTCGTCGAGTGTGCTGTGGTACGTGACTTCTAGCTTTTGGTGAATCGTTTTGAGGCGGCGAAGCCTAATGAAGGGTATATGCTGCATGCGCAGTTCGGAGTCGTCGATGCCATGAAAGGCCACGTCCCCGTTGCCCTCCTGGTAATCGACAAGGAGCTTGATCGCCCCATGGAAGAGGTACCGAACCATGCATTCCCGCCTTGTAGTGCGTGACGCATACTTGCATCTCCAACTGATCTGCTTATTGTTTTCCGCGTTGAATTCGAAATGGCAATAGATTGCTGCGCAAGTGGTGCGTGAGGTGCGCGAGCAAATGGGCAGCTTCGTGTGTCTCAAGGACGTGGGCATGGTGACTGCTCTACCCAAAACGCGCTCCGGGAAGGTCATGCGCGCCACAATCCAAGCCATCGCTGATTCCACGCCGTTCCGCGTGCCGGCTACCATCGAGAACGCCGCCGTACTGGATGACATCCGTGTTGTGCTCAAAGAGCTCGGATACGCCAAGAAGAAGTCCGTCGTGGTCAGCAAGTGAGACCGAACGAAGACCCCCCGCGTGCAAGGGACTGTTACTGTGACAATGAGTGAGAAGAAAGACGAGAGGGAGCCCGAGCACCCTCTTAGCAGATGATAATTTGCTGACAACGTTCGTTGTGATGTCAGCGAATAGCAACAAGCAAACAAGTTCTCTGGTCACCCACCCCACCCAAGTAAGTTCGTCACCGGTCACCAAAATAGTTTTCTTTGTGTGTGGTGGCGGCCGGTGCAGTCCCCTAATTCCCTGCTTTGCCCCATAAGTTGAGCTCCGCGTTATCTATGGACTTGTAGACCAAGGCGATGAACCGCAATGAAGACGCCACCTTTCCAGTCGCAGTCAAGCCCATACGTGTCGGAGATGCGGTCCAATTACGGCCACAATGCTGCTGGGGCCAAGGTCAGTGGCGACGACGCCTCGACTCCTGCTTCGCATTCGTACACACTGTGTCTCTTGGGAGATTGGCCGCAAGCTTCCATGAAGGTGAAGCTGGTCTCGTCGCCGATTGGAGTCAGCAAACAGCGTATGGCTGTGCATGAAATCAACACGGAGCTGGACTCTCCGATCGTCCAGGTGAGCTGTGGCTCTGGCTGGCTCTGTCTGCTATGCGAAGACGGTCGAGCCTACTCCTGCGGTGACAACACGTACGGACAACTCGGACAGAAGCACGATCATCCACACGTGAGTGCTCCGATTCCACTCTTCACACCGTTTGCTATAGCGCCGAAACGACGGATCATGCGGGTTTCATGTGGCAGTTCACACGGCGGCTTCGTTCTGGATGGCGGTGAGCTGTATATGTTCGGCTGCGGGTCCTACGGGCGGCTCGGGACCGGAGGTGAGGCCAATATCGGCGTGCCCACCCGCGTTCAGATGCGGTGGACAGTACTGCTTGCTGCCGCTCCGAACGTGACGTCTCATCAGAAACGACAAGACGGTGGCGAACAGGACGACGCTGACGACGACGTGCGGTTCACCGACATCAGTTGTGGCGACCGCCACACGCTAGTCCTCGGTTCAAGGGCTCTGGAAGAAGGCACAACCAACACCGGCAGTAGGCGTGGCATGCTGTCGATCAAGACGGGTGTGATCTCATTTGGTGACGGGATGAATGGCCGTCTTGGGCTCGGTGACGAGTTGGATCGACACGAAGGTGCGCTCCTCACCACGTGGTTGGCGTCTTCAGACAGCTCCAGCGGTGGGGGTGGTAGGAACACGACACCCCCAACGATCACAGCGATCTGCGCAGGCGCCACACACAATTTAGCTCTCTCGGCGGCAGGTGACGTCTTCTCCTGGGGAAAAGGCGTGGACGGCCAATTGGGTCATGGCCGTGAAGAGAGCGAGTGGACGCCTCGGCAACTCGCCTTTTTCAAGAATCTGTCTGCGACTGCTGTGTGCTGCGGTGCCTCACATTCGATTGCGATGTCACGCAGTGGGATCGTCTACTCCTGGGGTCGAGGAGCTGAGGGTCAACTGGGCGTCGACACCGACGCCGGTACATCCAGCTACGACACTGGCCGGAGTGTATGGGTTCCTCAGCCCGTGGGCATCCTCAAGAGCTCCACACAGCGCGTCGTTGTGCGCAGCATTGCGGCCAAGCAACACATTTCCCTGGCACTGGACGACCGTGAACGGCTGTTTGTATGGGGAGACAACGCCCTTGGCCAGCTCGGTCTGCCGTTCATGGCCGCTACAAGTGGCATCGTCGCTGAGGTTGCTGGGAACAATCTCGTCTCAAGGCCGAAACCTCTCGGGTATTCGGATCTCCGCGCTTCTTCCTCTGCTTTATCCGGCTCGTCTTCGTCGTCCCGGGTGACAAGCGTGCGTGAACATGTGGCCGCGGCGAAACTGGAGCCCATCCGTCTCGGACTCGCGCATATGGACGCCGGCGAACAGTTCACATTGCTGGTGTTCCGGACCAAAACCGCTATCAGCAATGGCAGTCGCAGTATCAGCAGCGGGGGCGACGTCCAGGACGGTTATCCTCTGTCCTCTCCGGGCGCTTCTCCTCCAGGACCCAAGGTGAGCGCAGTGGTGAACAGCCGGTGGGACTTTACGCTCGCCGACGAGCTGCCGCTGTCCGCGATCCCGTCCAGAGAGGCGACATACTACGAGTTCATGGCCAACTACAAGGTTCACGTCCGGCCATCCAACCCGCGGCTTGAGGATGGCGAAGGAGGCGACACCACTGCTTCGATCATGGCTAAAGACAGGGATCGGGAGCTACAGCAACAAGCTGCACGTCGTCGCGAGCGTAGACGATTGGCACGCACTTCGAACAGTGTGCTGCCACTTCTTGATGTCTCTACAGCTCATGGCAATCGCGGTAGCGGAGCCAACAACGGAGGAGACTGCGACTCGGTGAAAGAGCCACCAACACACGTCCATGGGTTCGAAACGTGGCTGGGCAAGCACTCGGGCTCGCCTTCCAAGAGCATGATGGACGGTCACTCCTTCTCCCTTGCTCCTCGGTTTGCATCACGAACATCCAAGGAAGGCGAGTCCAGAGAACCTGCTGCCAGTACCAGCAGAGGTAGCGGTACAGCTCGGGTGACAGGCTTCCCTACAAGCCCTGTTTGCCAACCGCAGAGACCTAAGAGTGTTTTCGGTCGCACTCTTTCAACTCGACGACGAACTGCTCTCGACTTGATGCCAGCAACAGTCCCTCCTTCCAGCAGCTCTTCGCCAGGCCCAAAGCCATCGCAGCAACAAGGTAATCAAGAGGCTTCCCCGATTCAGACCACGCCATCCAGTCACAGCTCGGTCGGAGTAACGCCGCGTGCAGCCTTCGGCTCGTCCGTGAGCTCACGCTTCGGTCAATCGCCACCCAGTTCGTCGCCCGCTACGCCCATCTATCCGGAGAACTGTCTGCTACGCACACGCCGTGCGCCGCAGTTCAGTATGGGCGGCGCCGAGCACTTCTCGCTCGTGATCTCACGCCGACTCCTGCAAGCCAAAGGACCTCGACCAGGCCCAGGCACCTACGACCGCCACGGCGGGTGAGCCACTTCGTCCGAGTGAAGAATGGGAAAACGTGGGTGTGCATAATCGGCCTCTATCCTACGTGTTGCCTGCCCGATGGACGACGAGGGAGCGAGTCACTTCTTCTTCTTGTTGAGCTGGTGCGTCATGTAGCGCGTGTACGCGATTTTGTCGCGATAGAGGAAGGGCGACGCCTGCTGCTGCAGTGCCTCAGCTGTGGCTTTCATCACTCGTTGTGCGAAGACGAGCGGATCTTCGCCAGGCGCCGCTTGAGTCCGAGGCAGGAAGCGCACGGTGTACGTGTGCCATGGCACGAAGCAGTACCAGAGCACATTGGCCAGGAACGTGCTGGTCTCGTCGTTGATGTTCACCGGCTGGAGAGAGCGGTGAGCAAGGCGAGAAGTCAGTCAAGCACAAGAGACGGCGTACACGAGAGAGAGCTCCTTACGAAAGGTCCATCGGTCGCCTGGATGGCAAGCGGCTGCATCGTCTTGCCCAGCGAGAAGAGGAACTTGTGGTACTGCAGCAGCCCCTTCCGTCCGTTCGTGAGCCCACCCTGGATCCGACATGCAACAACTGCGTTAGTATCGACAAGGACCTGATCCCGAGGCCATTGATGGGCTTTGGGCGTCTCGAAGGTCCGTACCTCGGGAAACGCAGCGAGCGGCTTGTCCCCTCGAGCGAGACGTTCGATGATGATTTCACGCACAGCATCGCGGCCGGCGCCGCCGCCCTGTTGACGAGAGGTGTACGGCACGTAGACAAGGCCCGCTTTATCGCCAAGCAGACGGAAGAGCAGCATCTTCTTGTAGAAATCGTACCCCAAGATGTAGGCGGGCGTGATTGCGATCATCGCCATAGCGTCGAACTCGCTGATGTGGTTGGCCACGATGATCTGGGCTGCGTCGGTGCCTTTGGCGAACAGGTGCTCGTCGATGAGATGCACGCGCGTGCCTGTGAGCCACACGAAGGCGCGCGCCAAGCCCAAGCGGTCGATCTGCTCCTCCGAGAACAAGCGCGGGACCACCAAAGCCAGGACGAAGATGCCTGCAATGCGCAGCACCAGCAACACGATGCCGAACGGCGCGTAGAGCAGCAAGGCGACGTGGCCCAATCCCAGCGGCCGCTTGAGGCGCTCGAACTGGAACATGCTCTGGAACGGCTGCAGCTGCTGCTCCGTGGGCGGGTCCAGCGTCACGGGCGTTTTGCCGTCGCCCAGCTGGTCCAGGCCGCGTCGCACCCCCACGACCGTCGGCGACTGCGTGTCCATGGCCAGATCCAGGAACGGCGCCACGGGGGACCCCAGCGCGGATGGAGCCATGGCAAGCAGCAGCTGGTGGTGGTGGCGAGTGGATCGAGAAGCGCCAAATTTAGAGAATGACGCAGAACGCCGAGCGTTTCGAGTGCTGGTGGTTTTCGGCGCTTGACTGGCGAGGGAGCAGACGGAGAGGCGCATGTGACTGTGGTACCGACCCGCCCAGCTTTAGTTCGCAGCATGACGCACGTCTCTCTTGGCGGCAGAGACCGGAGGAGGGTAGCGCCACCGAAAGAAAGGCAACGGGCGTATACTGATCTCTGGATGAAGTATACGTTTTAGAACACTTCCTGAGAAGGTGAGAACGTATACGTCTGGTATCCGGATGCTCTTTGTCTGCTCCAGAGCGTGTCTCCTGAAGACGGACATGCTGCCAGCGCGCTGGAAAACTCTTGGTGGCCACGACGCCATGGCGCTCCGGGCACCACGCCAATACATTTTGATCCTCCGATACGTGCAACGCTACGGTGGAGAAGTCTCATCTATCGTCACCATGCCACCCTGAGCAGTGCTGCCGGCGGTATACCGGTACCGGTAGAATTTTCTCTTGGGTATTTTTGCTAAAACGAGGACACACGCTCCAGGCACGCGCTCTTCCGAACACTCTGCACTTCTGTCATACTTTGAGAGGATCCACCCCAGCCCAGTGCGGGATGAGTTTCCGCTGCGCGCTTCGTCACGCGGCAACTCCACCATGCAGAGGGCTAAGCACCGCAGCCAAACACCCACGACCATGCGTTGTTCACAGCAACAGCAGCAGTGGCCGTCGGACCCGGGCCAGCAGCAGTGACGCGAGTGTGTCAACGCACTCGGCGCTCCAGCGGCAGCAACTGGAGTTCTGCTGCCTTCTCTGCGGATGGGACACGCCGTGTGGGACCTGCCCATTCGACTGGTTCGGCTTCGATCCACGGAAATTCCAAGGCAAGCAGCATCGTCGCCGCGGTGACAGAGGGGGTGGCGACATGAGGATCTTCATGGCGAGTCAAGCGGACATCCGCGAGGCGATGGCGACGCTTGGCGTCAACTCCTCGTCGGCCGAGTCGGACCCGATCACGATTTCGGAGCAGCGAGTGAAGGCTGCCTTCCGAGCCAAGGCCCTGGAGTGGCACCCAGACTGCAATCCGGACCCGGAAGCTGAGGACACGTTTAAGCGGATCCTCCTCGCGTATGAACTTCTGCTCGCGCACGCTCGCTAAAACCCCGAATGCAATTTGAAGCAAGCTTTTATATGAGGATGTTGCCGCCATTGATTTACCACGGGATCCACTGTTTAACCCTTCAACCCCGGCAGCTACGTGTAACCCATGTAACCCTCGGTACGAATTTCTCGTTATGTTGGCTCAGCCAACATGCGGGGAGTTAGGGCTTCAGGCAGACTCCTCGATGAGTGCGTCCAATTTAAATAGACCCCTTTCCCCTTAAAAAAACTCGGCGCGCTGTGGAGTGTCTCCATTCACGTCGGACACTAGAAATGTTGCATGCAAGACCATCACTCTTTACAATGTTTTGGCGCCACGGGATGCTAAAAGCCTGATCCTAAAACCTGATAATGCTTCATAAATGATTTCTGCCTGCCACACTATGTTTCGTTCGAAACGTTAACCGGCATAAAACCCGCTTTCATTCCTTCATTACCTCTAATTCTTTATTTTCAATTAATCACATTCTCTTATGCGATTCGACAACCTTTCCCCAACAACAAAAAAAGCGGGAAACGTTGGCGCGCGGAATCGACACTTTGGGACGAGGACGAAGGAGAAGAGCGCGCACAAAGGAAAGCGAGCTGCTCTCTCTCTCTCTGTGAAGCAGCATGTTCTACTCGCAGATCATCCTGGCCAAGAAGGGCCCGCTGGGCAAGATCTGGCTGGCGGCCCACTGGGATAAGAAGCTCAACAAGCAGCAGATCTTCACGGCCGACATCCACAGCTCCGTGGACTCCATCGTGAACCCGCAGGTGCCGCTGGCGCTGCGCGTGTCGGGCCATTTGCTGCTGGGCGTGGTGCGCATCTACTCGCGCAAGGTCAAGTACCTCTACTCGGACTGCAGCGAGGCGCTGGTCAAGATCAAGCTGGCCTTCCGCCCCGGCGTCGTGGACTTGCCCGCCGCCACGCCACAGGCGGCCTCGCACGCAATTAACGTCAGCAATTTCGGCGAATTCGAGGCGGAAGTCACCTATTCCATCGAGTACGTTGGGCGCCTATCGCTGTATGAGGCCTGCGGGTTACAGAAGGACTTATGTGAGTGTTTGTGTCATTTGTGGCTCTATTTGTGGTTTGACTGCCGTTACAGCGCGATCTCCGCGCCGTCACTCGATGAGTGGATCACGGCATCCAGTCAGACGATGGCTCGGCGCCAGGATATTACGCTGGCAGATCCGCTCGATCGGGTTCGTGAAGAGGGCGAGTTCGCAGACCGAGGTAAGGCTGGATGCTAGCGATGGATGGACTACCGTAGGATCGCTGTTAATGTGCTGTGTGTCGTGTTGTAGATGGTATCGCCATGGAGGATTCATTCGGAGGTGATGATGGCGGAGATTGGCAAGCGTTCGATCTTGACGATAGTATGCTCGACTCGCGGTTGGATATTAGCGCCGTGAGCGACATTGAAGTGGCGCGAGAAGCTGACGGGGCCATTCCAGCGCTGGATGAATCTGGCATTATGAACGCAATGGACAAGTCGATGGATCAAGGTTCAAGCTTGATGGAAGGAGAGCAGCCGGAATTTGGATACAATGACACTTCATTCGAGATGGTTGCTGATGACGCTATGGAGCTGGACCACGCCGTGGACGATCCCATGAATGTATCGGGCACTTCGCTTGAGATCAGCACGGACATTAATGTGAGCATCAACGGCTCGACGCGTGCGTCACTGGACGCCGCATTGGCGAATGCAGAGGAAGAAGCAAGTCGACCGAAGAAGAAGCGGAAGATTGGACGTGACAGCGTTACTGAGCTGAGCTCGGCATTTCTCAAACAGGTAGGAAGCCCGATCCTGCTGGGTTACCGTCCTATGCGTGTGGCTAATCCGAATTTGTGTTTTTGCAGGGGATGAGCGATGCGTCGGACATTACCCGAACTCGAGAGATCACGTATCACAAGCGGCCTGGAAGCACCAGTGGGTTCAACCTGCAGGTTGGGGTGGACATGTTCACCCGACCGTGCATCCTTGGCATGTCCGAGGACTTGTTGGGCATGTTCAAGCTCACGATGAGGAAGCGGAAGTTCCCGTTTGGCTCCAAGGAGAAAACATCAAGCCAAGCAGACTACGCCGCAACTGAGGACATTGAGATGACACGGCGCATGAGCGCAAACTCGGTAAGATACAGCCTTTTTGTGGGGATGCTGCTTTGAAGCCATTTCTCACAAGTGGTGTTGTGCAGGCTGCTTTGGACGGAACCGTGACGACCGGCTCGTGTGACGGCTCGATCCTTCGCGATGCGGAGGAAGATAACCAATTTGAATTTGCTGACATGGGCCCGACTGAAGGGTACGAGTCTGCAGTGACTGGGGTTATTGGTGGAGTTGACTGCGCTCATTTACTGATTATGCTGCTTGTGTGTGCCTTTTTAGTGAGCGCGAAGAGGCTGGGTATCCGGACTACGATATTGGGGCCCCGTTCGAGCCAGAAGACCAAGAATTGGAAGATCTGAACGTCGATATCGAGCTGGGTGCCGTGAACGACCTTCGAGGGAATACGGATAATCCAGTAGAGGCTGATCACACGGACGCCTCAACAACACAACACAAGTGGCACCCGCACACGGTGAAGGTGATGAAGGTGTTGCGGAAATCCTTGCACAATAAGGTACGATCGCATCGGTTTTGTGTTGTGTTGGTATGTGAGTTCTTGCTGACCCTGATGTTTCTTTTTATTCGCCACAGGAGGAAGTCACGTACAAGCAGCTCACGCGGAAGACCCAGGACAGACGAACGGCGGCTGCGTTGTTCTTCGAGCTTCTCCAGCTGAAGACGCTGGACTACGTGGATGTCGGGCAAAGTGAACCGTACGCTGACATCAAGATCTCTAAGGCCGCCCGCTTTTCGGAAACTATTCCGGCGGTTGACCGTGACCTCAGCTGAGCACCATGGTTCCGTGGCGTTTATTAGTGGGTGCGTGGATATTTGGGAAGTCGGGTCTTATGAACTCGTGATGCATACGCTATGCCGGCTTTGATATATATTTTCGCATTCATATTGCTATGAGGATTCCCCAAGGTGGCTGGCACTGCTTGCGCTTCGCTATTTTTATTCGTGCGTGAGTGTGTCGACATCAGTTTCTTTTATATTTTCAGAACAGAAGGCGCAGCAGCATTGGAGGCACCGAGAACACGGCATTCAGTCCGTCAAGAACCTCGTCTTCTCATCGCTGCGACTCCCCTGGAAGACT
Source organism: Nothophytophthora sp. Chile5 (assembly GCA_001712635.2). NCBI lineage: Eukaryota > Oomycota > Peronosporomycetes > Peronosporales > Peronosporaceae > Nothophytophthora > Nothophytophthora sp. Chile5. Next base: position 9,809 of record MBAC02004218.1, on the reverse strand, counting down.
GGCGAAGATGCACAGCCCTCCTGAGTTCCGTTCGCTGAAGGCGAAGATCCGCATGCTGTGCAAGCAGCGTCGCATCCGATTGGAGGAGTTCATGAAGACGTTCGACATCCACCGCGTCAAGAAGATCAAGGCCGAGCAGTTCAAGCGCGCGCTAGACGTGAGCGGCCTCCACCTGTCCTCGAATGAAATCGGGCTCCTCCTCGCAAAGTACCGGTTCGCCGACGACCCGTCTTTTGTGGATTACCGTCGGTTCTGCGATTTGATTGACAAGGTGTTTACAGTGAAAGGCCTGGAAGCGAAGCCGACTGTCCAGACAAGCACGCACAACGACGTCACAGCGCCCAAGAAGTTTGCGCTGGAGAATTTGCCTGGCGCGGAAGAAGCACAACTGGCGAGCATCCGGCAGAAGTTGTTGGCTGCGGTGATGAACAAGGGCATCGTGCTCAAGGACGTCTTCCACGACTTCGACCGCAGCAACGCTGGCAAGGTGACTAAGCCACAATTCGTGAGGGACATGTTGGACATCGTGGCGCTCTCCCCCGACGAAATGAATCTGCTATTGAAGGCGTACGGTGACCATCTAGACGTGCACTATCGTGCACTTCACTACGACATTTGCCCGGGCGCTGCTGGAGCTGGAGTCAAGGCAGTTGAACCTCGCTCACCAGAGAGGCGCCACTTTTCAGCACCCGCCATGACAGGCCATGCCGGTCACTCGGACGCCGTTCAAGAACTGGAAGCGGAGCTGTCGGACTTGGTGCTACGCGATCGGATCCGGACGAAGAACTTCTTCACTGATTTCGACCAGCTTCGTACAGGCAAATGCACGGAGATGCAGTTCAAGCGCTGCGTGAAGCTCTGCTTCCCGTCCGTGAACGAGAGTGATTTGGATCTGCTGGTCCGCAAGTACGCCACGTTGAAGACGTTGGATACCACGAAAGTGGACTACGTGCGGTTCTGCAACTACATCGAAGGCAAGAGCAATCGCGACTCCATTCAAGACAACAACTTCGATGATATCCTCGCGACCATCACTAGTGCCACCAACCACTCGACCGCGCTGAGTTGCTCCCGTGAAAAGCGCGGGTCTTTAAGTGATGCCGAGGTGGAGAATCATCGGGCGATGATGCAGCGACTGAGCACCTTCTGTTCGACGAGACGCATCCTGATCAAGCCGACGTTCCAGGACTTTGACAAGGGACGACGCGAACACATCACAGTGGACCAATTCTTCCGCGTCATGGCCATGTTCAAGCTCAATCTGACCGGCGAGAGCGAGAAGCAGGCGCTGCTACGGCGGTACGCTAGTGTACACGGAGACCGATTCGTGAACTACGTCACCTTTTGCTACGACCTCGAGAACTGGGGCAGTAACAATCAGGGACCAAGCAGCCGTCCGTCTTCGAGAGGAGGCGTCGTGTCCGAGATCATCGCCCCATCGAAGCTTCGCGCCGACACTTTCGAAGAGAACGCAGCCGAGATGCACATCCGCTCGGCCCCCATGCTGATCCGCTATATCAAGCAGACTGTCAAGCGCGACCGGATTCGCCTGGAGGAGTACTACCGCGATTTCGACAAGCTGCGTCACGGCAAGATCACGGCAGCGCAGTTCTGTGCGGGTCTGGATGCTGCTGGCCTCCTCCTCTCCCGTGAAGAGATGGCGCTGCTTGGCGACGAGTATCGATACCAGGAAGTGGACAGCATGGGACATAACTGGATCGCGTGGAAGGCCTTCGTCGACGATGTTGAGAGCGTTTTCACCGTGAAGGGGCTGGAGCGGACGCCGCATCACGATCTCATGGAGCTTCAAACGCGTAAAGGTCAGTTTGGTGGCGTCGTGATCGACAAAGACCTCACGTCGGCCGAGGAGCGCCAAGTCACGACGATCATGATCACCATGAAACGAGCCATCGACCGCCAGCGGATGGAGATCAAACCGGCGTTCGAGGACTTTGACCGCTCCAAGCAAGGCTTCATCTCTGCCACCAAGTTCGAGCGCGTGCTGTCCATGTTCTCGCTGCTACCGGCGCAAGCCTCGGAGGGTCGGCTTCTGGTCATCAAGTTCCGTGAGCAGGGGGCGCAAGGCACCAACACGACGCTCAGCTCCATCTGCGACGTCAACTACCGCGCGTTCCTGGAGGCGCTGCTGCTTGTGGGCAACTACACTGGGAATGCAGATAGTGACGAAGCGAGGAACCTGGTGCTGCCAGGCAGCGTGGCGTATCGACAGGAGCTGTATCAGGGCGGCGTCATGGGCAACACCAACAAGCGACAGACGCGGGACAACCACGCGGGAGCGACGGACTTGGCGCAGCTATTGGCGGAATTGCGTCGACAGATGAGCTCCAAGCGGATCCGCATGAAGGAGTTCGTGCAGGAAGGAGATAAGCTGCGCTCTGGAGAGGTGACGATCGCCAAGTTCCACACGGCACTCAACCGCAGCGGCTGTGTACTGGACGCGGCTGATGTCCACACGTTGAGCACGCATTTCCGCTCAGCGAAGAACCCGGACAAGATCGACTGGCGCGCGTTCCTGGAGGCACTAGACTTCTCCCACGGCGTGCCGAGCACCACGACGACGCGTTCAAGTGGCGAACCGAGGCAGGAAGACGTGGACGAGTCCATGCAAAACGTGCTGGAGCGACTCCGCAACGAAGTGAACCATCGACGACTGCACATGAAGCCGTACTTCCAGGACTACGACCACAACAAGATCAGTCGCGTGACCAAGTTCCAGTTCGCCGCGGTGTTGGACATGATGAAGGTGAACGTGGTCCCCGCGGAAGTGCAGGCTCTTGTGCGCCAGTTCGCGCTCCGCGATGGCCGTAAAGTCACCAACGACGTCAACTACCTCGCCTTCATCCAGGCCGTGGACTCGGACTACTCGTGAAGCTCCAGCTCCAGCTCCAGCTCCAGCCACTCAGCTACCCAGCTACCCTCCCCCTCTCCATTCATATCCACAGCAAACAGCATTCAAGAGTCAAGAACCAAGTGAAGCAAAGCAAGCGCGTCCTGTCGGAAGGGCGTGTTTCTATAGGAAGCTCTCGGCGTTACCAAGCACAAGCGGCGCCTCTTTTCTCCTGCGCTTTCTCTCTCTCTCTCTCTCTGCTTTGGTTGACTCGGCCGAGCACACGCCGTTCACAACACTTGTGGACACGCAGCTCTGCTACTTGGATGGCGTATCTCACTCTCGTTCTCGATCTTGCTGGGTTTGTGGGTGTCAGGTCCTCTCCGGACGTTCGTCGTCTGCCTCCTTCCTCCCTGTGTATGGCGACGGCTTATCGCCGGTGGATGTGGGACATGAACTCGCTCCGCGTGCGTGGGTCCGTCTTGAAGACGCCGAGCACGGAGCTGGTGACGGTGCTGGCGCCGCTCTTCTCCACGCCGCGCATGACCATGCACATGTGCGTGGCTTCGATGACCACGGCCACTCCCTGGGGCTCGATGACGCCCATGATGGCGTTGGCGATCTGCTTCGTCAGGCGCTCCTGCACCTGCAGTCGCCGCGCGAACACCTCGGACACCCGCGCCAGCTTGCTGAGCCCCAGCACCTTGCCGTTCGGGATGTAGCCGATGTGCACCTTGCCCGTGAACGGCACCATGTGGTGCTCGCACATGGAGTACAGGTCGATGTCCCGCACGACGACCATCTCGTCGTGGTCTTCTTCGAACACGGCTTCGTTCAGAACCTCCGTCAGACTCTGGCCGTAGCCCTTGGTGTTGTACAGCATGGCTTTGGCCATGCGCATGGGCGTCTTCACCAGTCCCTCGCGCTGCGGATCCTCGCCGATACATTCCAGCAGCGTCTTCACGGCCGCCGCCATCTTCTCCAGCTTCTCCGTGTCCTCCACGTGGTCATTGGCCGTGCGGGACGGGAGCGACATGGACAGCGTCGCCAGCTTGTCCTCCTGGCTGCTCGGAGCCGCCGACGCGCCGGGAGACGACGAGTTGTGCATGCTTGGAGCAGAAGCGTCGGCTTTCAGAGCCGCGGCGCGGAGCAAATAGTCGTCGCCGCTGGGCCGCAGGTCGTGGTCGCTGGCGCTCAGAGTCGTGGTGATGGGAGCCATCGAGAGAGCGAGCGAGCCGAACCAGTCGCTGGACTGGCTGCCTTGAGGTGTGAGTGATCGGCGACTGGAACGTGTGGGATGGAGGACGGCGGAGACGCACCATCACTCAACGGGCATATGCCTGACGAGCGGCGGATTGGCGGAAAAGAGGGGCGGAACCTACCCGCGAGAGTATATTGGCGAATGAAAGGAGGAGGAGGATTTAGCAGGTTAAAATTAAGCAGTGGTATTAGTGTGTTAATTGAGCATTCCGGTATCGATACCACGAAGATGACCTAACGGTGACGATACGGAGCAAAAGTTAAACAATATGATTTGCTGAAATACAGCAAATTGAGACATATTCTGACAATTGGGTTGGACAAAATGAGATTCACACCTTCCGCAGCGTATGATGCAATTATCAGAGCGTTTACGTTTTCCCTGGTCTTGTTCAAAAAGACAGCGAACATGCGTCGGCGAGGCGGCAATGGGGAGGGCGGGCGGAAGCGCGTGGGAGAGCACCACGACGGCAGCTTCGGCGTGTACATGTCGCACAAGATCCAGAAGCTCCGTGGCCAGAACGCGTCGTTCACGGACTCCAGAGGCGCAGTACAAGCCGCGTTATCGCCGCAGCAACATGCCGCACCAAACGCCGAAGTTGCCGTTGCTACTGCCAACGCGCTCTTCCGTGACGTCCACGTGTATGTGGACGGCTACACGACGCCCAGTAAGGAGGAGATCCGCCAGCTGCTGCTGATGCACGGCGGCGGCTTCGAGCACTATGAGACAGGCCGCGTCACGCATATCATCGCCACGCACTTGCCGGCGTCCAAGCTGCTGCAGCTCAAGTGCGTCTACATCTCGGCTATCAGCAGCGACGTACAAACTGACCACTGACGGCGTGGCTTGCTTCGGGTGTGTTGGTGGTGGTGTGCTTTACCAGGAAAGCGCGGAGACCGCTGCCGGTGGTGCACCCGGATTGGATTCTGCAGAGCATCGAGCAGAAGAAGCTGCTGTCTGTGCAGCCGTTTCTGTATGCTGGGTTCGCCGACCCCACGCAGAGCAGTCTCTTCAGTTTGTCCGGTACAAGTGCGCCAATCAGTGGTGGTCTGTCTGCTTCCTTGCCATCGTCAACAGCTGTCGTTGTGGACAAACCAGAAGAGGGGAGCAAGCAGACGACGTCTGCACTTGCGCAGTCGGTGGCTCCAGATGGTGGTTCAATACCAGCAATGGCAATAATGCAGTCGCCAGGGAACTGGCAAGACGAGCGTGATAGTGAGTCAGAGGATCCGGACGAAGAGGGAGGGGAACACCGCTCAATCACCATGGAAGCACGGCAGAATCAAGCTGAAGCCGCGAGTGTTCGTGTCAATAGCGGGTCGAAACAGCGGACCAATTCCACTCGAGATGGTCCGGAATTCGTGCGCCACTACTTCGCGAAATCCAGATTGCACCACATTGGCACATGGCGCACCACTTTCCAGCAACAAGCTGCCGAGTTCCAAGCGAAATACAAGGGAGAGGTCGTGGAGCGAGCGTCTCCAACGTCAAGTGAACGGGTGATTTTGCACGTGGATATGGATTGTTTCTTCGTCGCGGTGGCTGTACGGGACCGCCCGGACTTGCAGAACGTCCCTATTGCCGTCGCCCACTCGGAGAATGCGGGGTCGTCCGAGGTTTCGTCGTGTAACTACCTGGCCAGGGCGAAAGGCGTCGGCGCTGGGATGTTCATGCAAACCGCCAAAGAGCTGTGTCCGGAGCTCGTCGTGCTGCCCTACAAATTTGACGCTATTGAACGCGTATCGTTCCAGATCTACGACATTTTCTTTTCCCAAACGCCTTATGTGCAGGCGGTGAGCTGCGATGAAGCCTTTCTGGAGTTTGGCAAGGGTATAGATGGGCTGGAAAGGGCAAAAGCGATTCGACAGCACATTCTGACGCAAACGGGGTGTGCTGCTAGCGTCGGAGTGTCTTTCAATGTGCTTTTGGCGAAATTAGCCTCGAAGAAGGCAAAACCGGATGGCATACATCAAATTGGAGACCCGGAACAAGCTCAGGAGTTCGTGTTGTCGCTGAAAATCCGCGATTTGCCTGGCGTGGGATACCGGACGGGGGCGAAAATTGACGATCTGGGCGTGGAAACTGTGAGTCAACTACTCTCAATCCCGAAAGACAAACTGCTTCATGTTTTCGGGAAAGTGGCCGGTGAAACGCTGTTCAATTCGGCGCGAGGGATTGACGTGCGTCTGTTGTCCATCGAGTCCAACATGATGAGGAAAAGCGTGTCGGCCGTCGTGAATTTCGGGATTCGTTTCGACAAATGGGAGGACGCGACGGTGTTTCTCATGGCACTCGGCGAGGAATTGAGTCACCGCCTTCGCAGTCTGAAAGTGCGGGCCAAATGCCTCACGTTGCTACTCAAGAAACGACGAGAAGGCCAGCCAATTAAGCCTGCGAAGTTCATGGGGCATGGCGTTTGCGACAGCTTCTCCAAGAGTCAAGTGTTGGCCCAAGCGACGGACGACGACCAAGAGATCAGCAAAGTTTGCATCGAACTGCTTCGACAATTCAATTTTCCAAGCGAAGAGCTGCGAGGCGTGGGGATCCAAGGCACGAAGCTCGTTTCAGACGCTCCAAGTGGAAGTGGACAGCTCATCAGAGCGTGGCTGGTCGATTCTGGACAGCCAGCGATCAGCGAAGCTTCACCACCTTCGTCACGGCTACGAATCAATGATGGCGAAGCCAAAAGTGAAGATAATGCGTCAAGGAACACCGCAGGAGAGCGGATCTACCCCGCTGCTTCCTTCTCTCAGATCAATATGAGCGTGCTGGAGGAGCTGCCGCCGTCGCTTCGACACGAGATTCTGGCTTCATATGGTCGAGGACCGTCGCCGGTATCTGAACGTCACAAGCTGCAACCGAAACGGAGAGCGAAGGGGAAGGCGCCATTGCAAAGGAAACAGCCAGCAAGGAACATCTTCGATTGCGGCAACCGACGGACGGAGGACGCTTCGGGGAGTGGAAACGCGCTGAATGACATCCCAATGTCTCAAATCGACTCGGGAGTCTACCATTCACTGCCATTTGCGATTCAGAAGGAGATCGATCGGTATACGAAGAAACGTAAGCCTTCTTCAACAGTCGCGCGTATGCAGAAGCTCCCAGAGGAACCCAGTCCGGACCGACCCAGACTGAAGAATTCATCGACTATCGCGTTGCCATCGATTGAAGATCTGTTCGACAATCTGGTTTGCAGCCTCCAAACCGCCGCCTCAAATTGCCAAAGCGAGGATTTCACGGCCGTCCTTGGACCACAAACCGCAGCGTTCGATGCTATTTACTCTCGAATCCTGTTGGAGGTTGAGAATCGGACGCTCGATCGGGCGCTGCGGATGCTCCGCTTCGTTCGGCGGAAATGCTCCAGTGTTTCCAACAGTGAGTTGTTTGCTGCCTTCTTGGAGAGCGGCTTTAACCAAGTACTGGATCACGTGAACCGCGACATTCGACGACATTTCAACGGAGTTCTGTCGTCGCGAGTCGTCGCTCCGCTTCCGTAACGCTATCGCTCCCGGTCCAGAGTCGTTTGTAGTTTGTATTCAACTGTCACAGCGGTAGGGCATTCTGCTGAGTCCACGGCGACACAAGCGATGCCCAACTCCAGTACCGAGGTGAGGCCCGTCTCGGAGAACTCGGCGCGAAGCGTCCCCGCCTTCGCCATCTGTTGCACGACTGCGTTTGGCATTGACTGCACCGACTCGGCGCTGCATTGGCTCGCTGCGAACGGCGTGGAATGCAGATCGAGCTCGGCCAACATGACGCCAAAGGAGAAAACATCGGCTTTGCCGTCGTATCTCGCCCCCAGCATCACCTCGAGCGCCGTCCAGAAGGCCGAGCCTCGTTTCACAAGCGTCTTCTTATCAAGCCGCTTGTGCGAACGGCCAACGTTCGCCAGTTTGGCGTCCAGCGTCTCGCTCAACAAGACGTTGGACGAGTTTAAGCTGCGGGGGACCACAGGAGGCGCGCGCGAGTGAAGGTACGCGAGCGCTTGGACCACGTGCAACGCGATCTGGACCTTCAGATGCGTCACCCGAGCGAGCAGCGCTGACTTTCCAGCGCGATCAGCAGAGCCTTCAACGTGCCTCCGCCCATGAACTCCGTCACGACGCTCATGTCCAGCAGCGAGCTCCAGGCGACGCCAAGCAGCGAGATGACGTGCGGGTGCTCCAAGGCCGCCATCAGCTTCGCCTCGATCAGCAACGCGTTCACTCGCGGGATGGTGTGCTGCCGTTCGGGCAGCAGCTTCTTGATGACCACGTACTGGCCGTTGTACGTGCCTGAGTAGACCATCCCGCCTCTGTTGCAGCTCGAGACCTGCTCCAGTCGCAGCCTCTCGCGCGGAATCCGGATGGCTAGGATAACGGGATCCTCCCATCGATTGCCGCTTGGGTTGCAGGTCTTGGCTGCACTTGGCTCGGCCGGTCGCTCGCTCGCTCGAGCATCGCTGGACTGCCATTATCAGCGTGGGGGTTTCCGCGTTGACTCGGCTGCTGCTGCTGCTGCTTCAATGCCCAATTGCGATAGGAACTGAGCGCCACGACGCAGGAAATGAAGGACATACAGGCGTTGACGATGCCACTAAGCGGAAGATCGGAGCTGGCGGTGACTGTAGGCGTCTCCACGGAGCTGGAGCCGTCGTCGCTGGAGCTGGCGTTGGTGACGTTGGTGCTGACGTTCCCGGACCTGCTGCTGGCGCTAGAGGATCCGTTTGTATGGATGTTAAACATGGTGTTAGCGGAGCACGAGTGCCACGAAAGGGTCGAGCGGTCGAGCGCCGTGGTCTCAGTGGGGCTGGAAGTGCAGTCAGCGTCCTCGAAGACGTCGAGTTGCGCTGATTCGTCGGCCATGGAGACGATGACGCTCGAACTGGAGGCCAAGAGCTCGTAAGGTTCGCATGTCTGGATGGCGAAAGCCCGGGTGATGTTGTGCTTGGAGCACTCGGAGTCTGTGAAAGCGTCAGCCACGAGGTAGTTCAAGCCTGCGAAGCTGTCGGACATGGAGAAATGCGCCTCGGGCTTCAGGGTGTGGCAAGTGGTGGAGTACTGGAGCGTGGCTTGGCCGTGAGGAAGAGCCGTGCAGTTCACTTCGACGCAGTTGGCCGCATATCCGACGGTCGTCGAGACAGGAGACGTGGTGCAGTTCCCGTCTAAGTACGCGGTGCTGCCTGCTGTCATCGGCTCGTCCATTGCTCAGGTGAAGGCGCTGCAACTTGTCGGAGAAGCCGCGGATGGGGACGACCTAGAGGCGAAGTGCGTTGCGATCACCCACTTTCCATAGACTAGTGAGGTGAGAAGGGTTGCGCTGCTTCGACTATCTGTGAGCTAGGAGCCTCAAGGCACTCGAGGGCGGAGCAGCAAGAGCGGGACCCAGACTCCGGATGCTGAGGACTATCGTATATGAGCGGGGTCTATATGATACGTCCACCGCCTGTCGACGAGGCAGCTATGTGAGACTGACCCTCAGCTTCAGTACGCAAGTGCATTCACTGCCAGTGAGAGAGTGCGCCGTCTCCCCCTCACTGCGCAAAGCTCACCGTGCGCCTTCCTACATGAGCGGATCGCCACTCAGCCGACCAGCCTCCTACCCTCCTTCGGCCAAGATCGTGTGCAGTCGGTAGAGCGCGTCGGACGCCGTGGGTCGCTCGCTTGGGTCTAAAGACACACACGCCACCCCCAACGCCACCATCGCCTCGCTGGCTCGGTC
>MBAC02004217.1:0-10308 GCA_001712635.2 Nothophytophthora sp. Chile5 | reverse complement strand
AGCAGCGACGTTCGTGGCCGCCAGAACAGCGGCGACGGCGAGAGCAGGGAACTTCATGGTCGTGGAGTAGCCGGGTGATGTGCGTTCTTGTCGCTGTTGTGCTGGGTGCGTTGTCGGAAGCAAGTGGCGTTGTGGGTTACTGGAGGCTATGCAAGGCAATTGAGTTTGCGGACTCGTGACGAAATGGAAGCGAGGAGAAGTCCGCGTATCGCCGGGTTTTGCCTTGAATATGCTGGTCCACCACCATCGTCATTAAAACTCGGTCTTCGACACTGCAAATTCAAGGAAAGCCGACCGCTTTGCCGTTGCTGGAGAGTGATGGCCAGTCAATGGTGGTCAACTCGACTGGTCAGTGAACTTCAGCTCGAAGCGCTTTCGCTTGCTGGATGTCGGTTCCATCCGTCAAGGTCATGGTCGCGGACGCAGTATCATGTTGGTTGCACGCATGTTGCCTGTAGGGGACATCTCGACATGATTCGAGGTGAATGATTCTATTTGCAGCGACGTCGGTCCATATCCGCATCTTAGCGTGAGCTTGCCATTGGCAACGCCATTCGCTCAATTGCCGCACGATCCATGGTTTTACGAACTCGCATGAACATCGAAAGTCCACAATACTGCCGCGCGGCTTCTCGCCACCAATTTACTGCGTGAAGCTGCACTTGTCGACAAGATTCCTCCTCGCACGTTTGTCCCCGATCCGATGGGCTTCTACACCCACATTTGGAACCTGGCGTGTCGAATCGAACTTCGTCTCGTAGCTCTTTGGTGCGCAATCGCCGCGCTGTTCGCCTCGTTGTGGTCCGCAAGATACCCCAGAGCACACGCAGCTTCCTCCTTCTGTTCATCAGTTCCCGTCCGCACAAGCGCCACCAGTGGTGGAATGGCTCCTTCCTGCGCAATCGCAACTCGGTTCGGATCATTACCGATGGCAAGACTACCCAGCGCCGCCGCTGCTAGATGGCTCTGACCAGCCGTGCCAACTCGTAGAAGCGCTACCAGCAGTGGAATGGCTCCTCCACGCGCAATTTCCACGCGATTCGCTTCGTTATTAGTGGCCATACAATTCAGCGCATGCGCTGCCCATTGTTTCTGCTCATCTGTTCCCACTCGCCCCAGTTCCACCAGTGGCAAGACCGCTCCTTCAAGTGCAATCGCTGTGGCAATGTTGCTGTTGACGGCCAGATTGCCAAGGGAATACGCAGCTTCTTGCTTTTGTCGACAAGTTCCCTCTTTCAAAAGCACGACCAGCGGCACGATGCCTTCTTCCCGCGCGATCGCCGTACGGTTCTCCTCGTTATCGTAGGACAGATTTCCCAAGGTGTACGCCGCAAACTGCTTCTGTCCGTCGGTTCCTGTTCGTACTAGCGCCACAAGTGACGAGACGGCTCCTTCGCGCGCAATCGCCACACAGTTCTCCTCGTTGTCGTAGGCCAGATTTCCCAAGGTGTACGCCGCGAATCACTTCTGCCCATCGGTCCCCGCTCGCACAAGCGCCACCAGCGGTGACCCCCCCCCCCCTCGCGTGCAATCGCCGCACGGTTGTCAGCATTCTCGCTGCAAAGGTTGCCCAACGCATATGCGGCACTTCGTTTCTGCTGGTCGGTTCCATTGTGCACCAACGCTATAAGCGGTGGAATGGCTCCTTTGCGCGCAATCGTCACTCGGTTCTCATCGTTGCGACACGTGAGTCTCCCCAGAGCTTCAGTTGCCCACACCTTTTGGAAGACCGTCCCGTTCCGGAGCATCTCCATGAGAGGTGGCAACACGCCGACATCCCGCAGTGCGTCTCGCTGCCCACAACTTGCGATGGACGCGCAAAGTACCGCTGCATCTTCTTTCTCTTCCTCGCTGCCGTGCTGTAAGACGTCCGCTAACGACACGAGCTCCTGTGGTGGTGCATCTCGAACGGAATCTCGTAGCACGGCGAAACGAGACTCGGACAGCTTGGAATCGTCGTTCGTGGCCCAGTTCAGACACTCCACCGCGTACACCTGAGCACTGTACGAGTCGCCACTCCCCACCACCTCCGACAGCACGTGGATCGCATTGGCTTCGTACATCTGGACGCGCTCTTGGCTGTCGACACATTTGCGCACGAGGAGCAGGAGCGCGTTCTGCTGTTCGCTAGCAGCCGCAGTGGCGATTGTGTGCAGGAGGGCGGCGGCAGAGGGGTTGCAGTGTAGCGGAGGGGCCGAGGCGCTCTCAGGCGTCACTCGGGCTTCAGAATCAAGGCAGGTCATCGAAAAGCGGCTGGGTGGTGTGTTGGCGCGGCGGCGTGCATATTGAAGATTGAGCTGTGAAAACGGTGGCCTTGCGAAGTGATTTTCCTCTGTTCGTTCGGTCTGATTGAGGAGATGGGTTCACAACTTGAACCCATTATTCGAGCAGTAAAATCAAATGCAGTAAAACCAACCACCAAAGCAACATAAAATCGACGTTACGTTCATTCACCTGCTTCAGCGTCACGTCGCTTCTATCCATTTTTTACCTTTTGTCTGGATACTGTTTTTCAGACAGGTGGGTCTACCAACGCCATGGTTCCAATTCCTCTGGAATTGCTGCAGAAACTTGTAGGGCGTTACGGAGGTGCTACAGCTCAATTCCCGCGGGAGGTACGTCACTTCTTATGGTACAATTCCATGTAGACACGTTGGTACCACTGCTGTATCCACGCGATCTTCACGTCATTCATGTGCGACGTCAACATGTCCTGGACATCAAGCTGGGCTCAGGAAAGAAGAGTAAGGGCGACCTCTACCACGAGCCTGCCTCGATGAGCTCCACCGAACGTCCAGTGGGTCGAGCAACCGCTGCCGTCAGTACAAATGCTGACGACATACGTTTCTCCGGCGGTTCGGATGGTGAAGATATCGGCGAAGTGTTACAACAAAACCGAGCATTGAGAAAGCTAGACCGCAGCATAGTCAGGTTGCCTTACTCATTGGATGGCTCAGTCTACAGCAACAGTGCCTCCGAGATTGAAATTGACCGTGTCAAGGCACGTTTCGCCCACCGGTGACGCAACGCCGAGTGCGCCAAGCCATCGTCCACAGCCGGTACGAAGGTGACCTCATTATCCCTACTTGAACACATCCAACAGTCGGTCGATGTACTCTTTCTGACGAAGCCACCAGTGGTGTGTGGTCTCTATGATTTCGGGTTCGGCATATACGGTCGTTTTGTCATGCACTGTTGTCAAGCTGCTCCACTGTATCGAATGAACGCCATGGAAGCCGCCGCCAGCATGATTGATTTCTCTGAGAAGAATGCACTACCAGTACATGTCCCACCTGCCGCAGAGACGTTGGTGACGATCTTCGGCCACTGCAGACCTTTGGTCGTCGGTTCTACAACCGACAGGCTCTCGAGATCATCGAGGAAGCAATCTCGTTCATCGACCAGTGTACGGACATGGACGTGACAATATTGAAGATGCTGACATGTTGGAGTTACGTGTTCACTGGCAACGCGGAAGATATCCAATCCGTTCGGCTCGAGATTTCGCCGAGTGACAATGCCTCGGTCGAGCTACGATATTTCTGCAACACTACACGAGTTCCAGATGCTACTTCGTCTCGCCCACACAACACATCAGAACCATGACACTTTAGTGAGCATGTGCGGCATCTGTGTCCCTGGTGGTGCATTAACCTTGTTGCCAACGATTGGGAGCAAGCGGTTCTGCATGAACTATCTGTTCAACGTAGGTTGCCTGGGCAATGGCAAAGGTTGTTTGACAGTTGTCGTGAACACTGTCGCCTGGATCAATTACCCGCGGAAGTGAAGGCGCTCAATGCGAAGCGCTATCATGGATTGGCACCAACCTTTCAGGACTTGTGGCTACAGGGGTAGGACGTGGTCTCCCCGAAACTAACAACTCGGGGCAACCCATCACATCACTCGGACCATGTCGCACGATTTGCGGGCACAATACCAAAGCGTAGCGTCCTAGTTATAGACCTGGCTTGTCCAATTTGGATGAAAAGACTCGCCTAGATAGTATTGGGTAACCGGTGGGGAAACCAAGCATCTACGGCTTCATCTCCGAGGTGGCCGACCCAACCGACGTCAACTGCCGAAAACGTTTATTCAAAAGCCTGGTGCGGCGACGACAGCTGCATCGAACGAGACATTGGCTCCCGTCTGGGGGAAGCTAATCTTCACTTCGGAGCTCGGTGATCGTGATACTCGAACCAGAATCCTTGAACGTGGGTAAATTCACTTAGTGGTTCGGCACGGGCAAATCGCTGGGCTTGCTTTGAGATATCCTCATTCTTCGTTGACCGAGCCGACAATCAAACCCCAGAAGGATGCCGATCGCATTCAGCGTATGCTTCAGTTATCTCGTACGGAGTCTGCGACACGTCACGACTTGCATCCGAGCTGTCCGTCCATTTGTCCGGCTGCTCGCGGGTTTGTCTTAAACAGCCCGCCGCACTAGGGCTACTCCGGTATCTGATTCGGTTCGTGATGACTTGCAGTGGTTCGTGTTGACCCTCCGAGTGGATAGCCTCAACACAATTCCTTTCTCCAGATTCACGGGGTCTTCACTGTACTTCGCAATAATTTTGGGCGCAAGTGATTATGAACGCAGCACGATCTTTCCCGACCGACAAGAATTTCTACAAGTGGCCTTTACCAAAGAAGAGCGGGGTCTGGTTACGCAGTTTGATCTGCATAGATCGCCCAATTATGACATCAACCTGCGGGATTTGATGAGCGCTGTCTCTTGAGTGTGGCAATCGCCTCATCTCGCGGTGACGTTTACTAACATGTCCCATTTATGGACACAGGTACCGACACCACTCGACTCAAAGAGTACCTGTCCGCTCTGGGCGTTACGACAGGCAAGGGCCCTCGCCGACACTTCTCGCACTCATTATCAGTGCAGATGGTGCACAAGGATGAGTTTCTCGCAATGGCTATTGAAGGACGACCTCCAGGGCAACTCCACCCAGCTTGGCACGTCTGCTGTCGTCTATCTCTGGCAGTTTGGGGTGAATCAGCGTAACGGTGGGGAACACGTTGTGGACCGGTGGTTCTTCTTGCGGGGTTCCACCACTCCACACCCCAAAGTAGCAGTCTACAGTCATTTGACCCAACCGAGTGATTGTTGAAAATGAAGGGCAGCATGTACAGCAGTGTCGAACGCTCCTCAGCAGTTGTTCTAGCAAAATCGTCCCATGCCTCTGACCGTCATGAGCATGTCTGCAAGCCTTCTCGATCTTGTCGGAGGGAATTGAGACTATTTCCCGCGATGTATCCCAGGTGAGTCACAGCGTATTGACTTGCTCAAGCCAACCGGTATATTTGCGTTTATTGACTGCGGTCGGGCCTTGTACAGTGGACATCGTGCGGCATACGGACAATATTGCATCAAAATAGCGAATTCCCGAACCCAACTCGATGCAGGTGTGGTCGTCACACCACATATCCCAGCCAACGGCTCACGTGAAACCTTCGGAGCGTCAATGGCAGGACGTGCAACTTCATACAACCTGTTGATGAAAGCACCAGAAAGAATGCACCAGACGGGTGATCCGCCTCAGCCAAATCCGCATGCGATGTAGATGATTTCGTGTCCTCGAGGAGAAACGCGAACATGTGTGTGTTGTCCACGCGGATTGGCACGTGTCGGGGGACGTCTTCAAGCTGCGTTAAATCCGAACGTGCGGATGGTCCCTGCGTAGGGAGTAGATGCGCATGGCGATGTCGTCGGACGGTTGTAAGCAATCGAAGGCAAGTGCGTTCGATCCGTGAAATCGTTGGCGAAAGTGCTGTCCAGATAGAAGTCGTTGATGACCCGAATATCCGGTTCGCCTGCCCCGGCCTTGCCCACAACCCCAAGCGAACTCGTAAATATATATGACCACTGTTTCTGTAAAGCAGCGTGCAGGATGGATCAAGTACTGCCCGTCCCTTTGGTCCTTGGCGATGTGGTGCCGCACTTTCGGCAAATGCTCGGTGAGGAAGCTGTGGGTGTGAGGACGAACAGTCTGACACTTTGGCCGCCCAATAGCCTCTCTGGCGTAGCGCCGTCTCGAACGACGCGATTCCAGCGACGGCATGTGCTGTTCAACGCCTGATTGTCAGGGGAGAGAGGGTGCTTGATTTGGCCGTGGATCGCTTGGGATCTGTCCGCGTACCAACGGTCCGAGGGGAGGGGACGTGATCTCAGCCGAACCTGCCAATTCGGACAGGAATCCGATCATTGCCGTGTCCGGCGTATCAGCGGGAGGGGGGTTCAGTGAATACAATCATGGGGACACTAGCGAACGATACAATATAGGCGAGATTGCGTGCTGTCTCCCGCCGACAGTGTGCTCTCCACTTCTCCGTGCTCTCCGTATATTTAGCATGAGCCATGACCATCTAGTGTCGAACGTGGCGAAACGTCGAAGGAGAGCTAAATGCTATTACTGGGGCACCTTCTCATGACGTTGTATAAAGAAGAGGCGATCTGCGCACGTGCTGGAAGCGAGATTCCGCGTCGTCAGAGGTTGGCGAAGTTGGGGGCTAGGCCACCGTAGGTGCTCACGATGTACTGCCTGATAACGTCAGGGAGTGTCTGAGGGCGAAAAGGAACGCGTTAATTGTAGAAGTACTTGCCTGTCACTTCACTTCCGTTGAATCCGGCATTCGAAGGTTATTTCAAGCACCGCGTGCGCGAAGCTTGCTTGTTCAGACTGTTAGGACTACCTTGGGTATGCTGGTTGCCTTCGACTGACGCTGTTCACGGCCCCCTTGGCGCTGCTATGCCACCGTCGCCATTATCACTCAAGTCTAGACCATGACTGTCGATATTGATTGTTCTTGCAGGTTGAAAAAGAGCTCAACCAGGTGAGCGTCTTGACGGGAGTGCTCGATCTTGACATCCGACTTGACGATGAGGCCGTCGACCACGACGAGATTGCTAAACGTGCCCAGGTTTGAGCCAATTCAGAAGGCCGGGAGCCGGCACGAGTCGCGGTAGGGTTCGCCGATATTTGCCAGCATCTCAACGAAGTTCGTAGTCACCTCGAGCACGGACACGGTGGCTTCATTATTCACCTGCCACAGCAAACAGACGGACGTTTCAGATCGCTTCGATCAGGTGGATATGCATCGAAGTCCCAGTAATCGGGTGAATACCATTTTGTTCTGGAAAAGTCTGTCGTATTAACGTTAGAAGCGGCGGAATCCATCATCATGGACGATATCAACAGTAAAATATTGCATCACTGACAGGCCTCCAACACGAAATCTAAAATCAGGCAGGCCATAGAGCACGGATGGTTTGGCACGAATGCGGGTTCCACGAGATCGTTGAACAGACTCAAGTACCATCTGGGGGTTCCTTTCATTGGTAGGCGGGATGGGCGATCTCGCCGTAGGTTCGTTGCTCCAGCGATGATGGGCGATACGTCATGGACGAACTCACGCGTAGGCCTCCGCCGACTTCGTTATAGGCGTCACTCTCAAGCTGGCGGCTGGCAATACGTGGCGACCGGGTGTGGATAGGTCAATTATGAGGCTGGACATCGCGCATGCCGTCGTTGTTGGACTCAAACCCAAAGCCGTCAGGAAGGGATAGATCCCGATCTCAGCCATTACCAGCCATGCATAGCAGCGTTTTGTCCCGAGGGTGTCCGTCGTGGAAACCGAACGCTTCTTGGAACTCGTGAACACCATGGCGGGAGGCATAAAGAGGTTAACACCACGCTCGCGCATTTTCTCCGTAGCACAGTCTAGCATTGCGCGTAGACCTCGTTCAGCTTGTCCAAGAGCTAGACCATATTGAAAGCCGCAGGATTGATGGCCACCGCCGCCTGAAGTGCGTAGTGCAGCCAGTTTACCTTGGCCACTGTGGGTGGCTACCGGGGGGTCAACCGTGCAACCGTTGTTAGCGTGGCGTTCATGCAAGCAATGCTGCTCAGTCGTTATGCTGTAGTCAGGCAACATGCCGAAAGCTGATTGGTCGATGGCTGGACCGGCCAGCTGAATAGATACGGTAGGATGGGCCACGAAGTCTCCGACTACAGCTCACTCTCCGATTCATCCAGTTGACAACAACGCAAGACAGAGGTGTCGATGGCGTCGGAGAAATCTTCGCCATCCTCGTCGGGGTCGATGAGCACCCCGTGCACCTTTGCCCCGTCGACAATAGTCACACGAATGTAGTGAAACTCTGAGAGGGCCGGAGCTTGTTGAGACCCCTGAAAGGCAAGACAGACGACGGAAACCGATGAACAAGGTGTGATGATCGACCTGGAAATCGTTCAAAGAAACTCTCGAAGTATTGGCTATCACCAAGCGAGAAAGTCTGCGAGTGATTTGCAAGCTGGTGCGAGATCGTCCGTGGAGTGTTGCGACTGGGGGTATCAACACCGCGCCTACGACAGGGCCGTCACACAGCACCTTGCACAGAGAAAGTGCTAAGGGATATGGAATCGCCACAACTGGACTTGGTTCAGTTAAGTTCCTGCCATGAGGGAACAAGCTTTGGGGATTGAAAGCTAAAGTAAGACTGGATTGATTTGCTTAGGTGTCGATAGTTTCACCCTGCTTGTAAATACCTGTATAGTCTGTGTAAATGTCTTATGCGTAGTTTATGCTACAAGATCAAATGAGTGGATACCAGCCACTTAGGTACACCGTGCCACAAATCCGAGGGACCAAATGCCACTAAACATGCCGGTTTTACCGTGACAATGTAAGGGTACGATACCGTACCTAAATTTAGTTACACTTTGCTCGTAACTCGTTACAGCGTCAGATACTCCATCATTTGGACCCCTAATGTCTGATATACAGACTTTCCTTCTGGAAATGCGGACACATACTCGCTGAGCGTCAGAAATTGATTGTGCGAGCTGACTACCCCAGCACGGCGTTTTATGCTGTTCTATACGCCAATCCATCGGGGGCCAGAGTAGTTCATTCATCGTTAAGGAGGCAGCTCCGGGTGTGGTGTGGTGGGTGACCGAATCGTGCGTTCTCGAGGTGCGGATGCTTTCACGGCCGGATTCGCATTGCTGATGTGCTTGAGCCCGACACGGAATAACTGTTAATGATCGGCTAGCTTACTATCTCAGCTTGTTGGCGGTCCTATCTATACTTGAAGAAAGAAGCCCCTATCCTCCGACCGAGAAGCCTCGGGATACTACCGTATGTCGGTCACCATGGGTGATCGAACCAGCGCGATTGCGATCGCACAAGTATGCCATTTCTTTTGAGAGGGATGGTCGTCGAAGCGAGCGAGGCTTGGGAGTCGATGCGAGTGGGGGAAGTGAAATCCGACAGTGATTGAGATGGAGTTATGCAAAAGCGCTATGTAGGAACTACCCGCGTGTGTCCTACCATCAATCCTACCAAAGCTTACCTCCTATCTCCAAGCGGTCGAGCGCGGGCTGCGAAAACAAATGCGCAAACCGGTTGTAAATCGTCTGCAGAAAGGCAACTTCAACTTGCCTCCTCTCAGCCAATGAGATCCGCCCAATCTTGGGGATCAACCAATCACATCACTGGAATCCTGCTAGGTTCGCACTAGCGCGTGCCTTCGGCAACAACACACGGCAAGCACGTGCTGAGCGGTAGGGATTCAGGCAGAAAGACAGCGAAGTGTTCAATCGCAAGAATTTCACAGACTCGGGCGAGACCACCCGAGCGCGGCTTCTCGCAATGAGTTCGAATACTCCTTCGCCGGGTTTCTCGCTTCGGTTACGAGTCGCAAGAAATAATCATTCGCCATTTCCAGTGAGCCAAGGATGACCATTTAATCCGCCACGCAGGCAATACACTGGACGAAACAAGCGCCAAAACGAGAGTGAACTGCACCATCCATTTGGTTATCAAATACTGCGTCGCTCGTGGACAATATCCGTTGCGAGCAGTTGGGAAGAGGGTTGGTCGCCAGGAATCCATCGAGGAGCGGGGGTCGACTAACAGCCCCTTTCGCTGGCAATCCTTCGTGTATCACCAACCCCAGCCACCCAGACGACCCCAGCCGCATCCGAGTCCGCCCCAGCCCAGACCGCCCCAGCCTAAGCCGCCCCAGCCCAGGCCGCCCCCGCCCCAGAATTGCTCCTTCTGGTCTCCACCGGCGCCTTCCTTGGTCGCGCCTTCGGGCGTGGGGATGGCCTTCGCCGCCTCCGGGGCCACCACGGCTGGTTCAGCCAGCGCGCGCAGAGCTGGCGGCTCAGCAGCAGCAGCAGCAGCAGCGACGTTCGTGGCCGCCAGAACAGCGGCGACGGCGAGAGCAGGGAACTTCATGGTCGTGGAGTAGCCGGGTGATGTGCGTTCTTGTCGCTGTTGTGCTGGGTGCGT
>MBAC02004215.1:0-12303 GCA_001712635.2 Nothophytophthora sp. Chile5 | reverse complement strand
TTCGCCACGCAAAGGGCAAATCGACCACGAAAACTGCAACTCCCAGCGTTCGCTTTGCGGACTTCCATGCGAAGCGAGCTGGCGATGATTTTACCAACTTCAAGGCAGATTGGGCTTCCGAGTTCGTCTGCTCACAAGGTCTTGTTGCAGTAATTTATAACAGCTTGTGCGCACTAGCAACCGGTATCAGTTAGTGCGTTTTGCCAGCAACACCAAGACGACAAGTGCAACAGCAGCCGGCTCCAGCGGAAACGTTGCGTTCGTTTCCTTTCGCTGGCTGTTTGCAGAGATGTTTGTGCAAAAATCTCGTCGCGAAACGGTTCGAAATGTCAACTGGTAACTCTGCTGTCCCGTAACCGCCACTGAAACGGAACGACTGGCCTCACCCAAACCGCAAAAGGGCGCGCAAACGAAATGGGTTCAACAATTGACCACGACGATGTTCTTGAGCGCCATGAGCAGACTCTCGCCTTCCACGTTGGCGAACGACAGGTTCATGTTGCCCGGATATCGCTTTTCCAAGTCGCCGTTGAGGACTGCGCGGTCCGTGATGCCGTGGTAGAGCTTGTTGGACAGATAACTGACCCATCGGTGGTCTGGAAATGCCGCCGTAGCCATGGTTTCGCACTCCTCCTGCTGCTTTTCGGCGCCGAAGACGATCAGCATTCCCACTAGAGCGCACTCCCCCATCAACTCGCTCTGCTGCTCCATACACTCCACACGCTCTCGTGTAAGTTCCAGCCAGTGCTTCACAACCGCACACAACGAGGACATCGAGGCTTGCCACCGCATCCGCGTCTCTGGTGTGCGTTGAATCTCCTCCTATCGCTGCGGATTCCTTGCGTGGAGATGCACTTCACTGTCCATGAGCTTCTTCTGTTCGGTTTGCACGCCTTTCTCAATCACTCTGACCGTTTGCTCGGCCTCTTCGAGCTGTCGTTGCGTCGGAGCCACGCGTTTCATGGCTTCAACGTCGTGCAAGAGCGTCGGAGAGGCCAAGGAAGCGCGTTGCATGATCTCTGTGGACAAATCCGGGTGATTCGCGTAGACGTGGACCCGATCGATCGGTGACAGGTCCATCCGGTACTTATCAACGGCTATAAGCCAGCAGCACGCAAACGGCTTGCATCGCCAATCACGTGAGCTGCGGTGGGTGTGTTCCTGAAGGATGTCATCTCCACGATGTGGTACTTGTTGGTCGGAGTCAGCGCTTCAGCGACTTCTTGGACACCCGACAGCAGCGTTGTCGACAGTTCTCGTTGGATTACTCGAGCGTTCCGGTTCGATCTCGTCTGCATCTTCGATCACCGCTTATCGTCAAGGGAGAAGGTGCGTTTGGCCTCTCATTCCACTTCTCGCTCTCGTAACCGGATGCTACTGTCCTCCACGGCATGGATCGCGTTGCCTGACAAAACTTCGCTATCGTCCTATCGAGCCACGCGGAAAGCGGTCTGTGAGACTTCTTTTGCAGGAAACGCAGCGCTTTCCGGCAGGTAGTGAGTGACGTGACCTTCCACTCTTCGATGATGGAAGGAGAACACGATCTTGAACACTCGCAGCAGATCGATCGTCGAGGCTCATTGTTACGGCGTCGAGCATCCGGCCACGGAGGCTTGGGCACAAAGCCACAGTCTGCGATGCGGTGGATGATTAGCATCGGCTCTTTGAGCTCGATTGCGTAGGTCACTGGAGGTCACTGGTTTCCTGGAGACAGGAGACATCGGTCATTGGCGTCCAGTCGGCTGGGGCATTGCGGCACATGACATGTGCCGATCCGTCATGCCAGCATGGGAACGGCTTGGCCACGAAGGAATAGTAGACAGCTGGCTGTAGTCATGAACTCGAGCAGCGAAGCCTTGGACCCGAAGGACAGCGTGACGTTGAGACTTCGCCGCACGTTCTCTCGGAAGTCAGGTCGTTCGAGAGTGATGATCCAAGGCGTGGAGAGCAATATTGTCGACTGGAGAGTGGAGCTGCGATGGCAGGACTTCTTGCTGGATCCGATGCAACAGCAATGCGCTCGCCTTCCTTGTACTTCAAGGTGTCGAATTCGACGAACAGCACCTGCGTTGCCTGGAGTACGGCCTCCAGCACGAGACCTTCGAGTTGGTCCATGAACTCCTTCTGTCGGACATGAGAGCCGATTTCCCAATAACGATACTGAAGAGACAGAGCACCGCATGTGATCAACGTAGTACTGCGTCGATGTGCTGTATCCGAGCCACCTCGCAGCTGATGTCGCACATCGCTTTGCAGGAAGGAAACTGTGGATGGCCAGCGCTGGAGATGTGAGGAGGTCGCCGTCACCTTCTTTGGGCAGATCCGTATGTCTTCAAGGCGACCACCGCCAAGGTCAAAAGCCGCTAAGGCCTCAAAGGAAGGTGAGGTATCGGCCAGTCGGGTGGGAGATCTGCTGCAGGAGGCGCTGGCAATACGCGAGGAGTTCGACGAGCTGTTGAGCCTGGAGCAGCATCAGACGGTTGAACGATTCTGTCTGGCTAGCTGGAAGACACTACGTTGGTAGAACCTTCTGTCGGCCGTTTTCACTTGGTTTCGGCGCCGAATGTCTGGCCAAAGTGGTCGTTTTTCCGCTGTCGAGAGCCATTGCCGTTGCTCTGAGTGGAGATTCGATTGCTGTGTTGGTGAGTGTTCGAGGCCTTCATGTCTGGATGTGGCGATGGGGACGTTGGCATCACACAGGCTTCCTGTGGGAACGGCTTCTCTCGGAAATACGGATGCGACAGCGCCTCCTCCGCCTGCGAACAACCGAGATGAACGTGGCGGCATGTATTAGTTTAAGTACGAATAGATACGCAATGACAGGACTCACATTCCATTGTTCACCGTTATGCGGACGGCCGGGTCGTACGTGAGCATGCGGTTAAGTAGATCGAGTCCCTGTCCTCAAAGCAAGACACCAGATTGTCATCCCTCTAGACAGAGATGTGAATAGATAGAAACCACGGGGTAGCAGACCGCACACCTTCTCCGACACATCTGGCAGCAGTTGGCGCAGGCTGTTGTTGTATCTGTAGCGCGATGTGTCAAAGCCAAGTTTGTCTGCCATAGGCAGCGATGACATCCCAGGCCAGACCTGGTCCGTAGCACGGCCGAGAAGCTGTACCCAAGGCATTCAAACGTTAGCTTTGGCTACGCCAAATGGCTCCCTGCTTCATTAACACACCTTGCAGATTCGGTGGATCTGATCCAGATCAGTCTTCCCAGGCATCAACGGCAACTGAAGCAGCAGCTCTCCGAAGCTGCAGCCACAAGCCCACAGGTCCACTGCACACGAGTAAGATTCGCAGCCGAACAGGATCTCGGACGCACGGTACCAGAGCGTCACCACTTTGGGCGTCGCCAATTCTCCACCGGCTACCTCATCCGTTCTGGCACCCGACAACTGACTGTGTCCACGTGTCAGGCCGAAATCCGCCAGCTTTACGCAGCTATAGTGGTCGTACAGCACGTTGGGGAGCTTGATGTCGCGATGCAGCAGGTTCTGGGTGTGGAGATAGATACTCCAGAGCCTCCAGAACCGATAGCATCACACAAGCTTCGCCTTCATATTAACCACGTCGAAGCCAGAGAACACCAGTATTCCGGCAGATCTCGATAGTTCAAGACAACACAGCACTTGAGAAAGCAACCTCCAACTCATTGAACGGGTTGACTGAGCTCTCCTGACGATGTAGCAATAGTACCAGGTCGTGTTCGCAGTACTCCAAGACCAGGAAGACGCTGCTCAACAGTTAGTGACCTCGTGATGGCAACGATTAGTGTGTAGTGACCTCGCGAATGCGTGGAGCACTTGCGACCGACGGCCACATCCAACAGTCGGACGCAGTTCGGATGACTCAGACGCCTTCAGCAACTTGATCTCGCGGATGGCCGTGACTGGGAACTGTTAGCACAGGGCGATACAAGACGAAAATGCATTGGCAGCAGGCCACAATAGCAGAATCCGAGCCAAAACGACTGAGAGACCGAGGAACGCACCCCCTCGCTGGCCTCGTTCTGCGGCAGCACACGCTTGAGCGCCACGAACTGCCGCGTCGTGCGGTCCCGCGCGCAGTACACGGTACACGGTGTCGCAAGTATCCTCGCCGGTGCAGTCGAACTTCTCGAAGTCCTCCTCGTCGCAGCAATGGTCCAGCGGCTCGAACTGGCGCGCCGCCGTCTCGGCAGTCGCCGTCTTCATGCTCAAGCTTCTCAATTGGAGCCCCTCACACAAAAGATTCGAAATTGCTTCAACAAGTCGGGACAGATTAAGCTAGATATTTCTTACTTTTCCTGTAAAAGTCCTCCGGAAGAGCTAAAGCCTCGCTCATGCCACTAATATGGATCTTAAAACCAGCCTTTTAGAATATGTCCTCTATTTTAGTGACCTGAACAGGCTCCGTACCGTATAAGTGATATCCACACTTCGCAGAACGACAGACTCACCGACGGTGGGTGCACTGCACGCCATCCTGTGGCCATCTCCCCCCCCCCCTCCGCCTCTTCACCACTTCGCTCATTTCCAAACTCGACCAGGAGGGAAGGTGGAGATCGCTCGACAAGCAACTCAAGATCCAAGCAGGTGCTTTCTCTCGCAACAGACGGGCGACATGACGGAAGCGAAGCCGACGCAGCCCAGTCGGTGGGACGCCACGTGGGGGGAAGCGGCGACGCTCGACCGCGTTGGCGACCACACAGCGGCTCGGTATCGCCATTTCCGGCGATACATCGACGAACATGACGAAGCCGTGGACGCAAGTCTGTTTACCGCGTTGGTGAGCGTCGAGGAGCTCCGACGAGAGCTGCAGCCGTATGAAGATGCTGACGCGTTTCTTCGTCTGGCGCTGACCGGGGACTTGGTGGAGAAGCTGCAGCATCTGAACGGCGTGTTGGACTCGGCTTTTGCTGGCGGTCGTGTGGATCTGCCAGAACGGCTTCGCAATTGGCAGCGGCAGCTCAAACAAGAGCGGGACCAGCGAACGGAGATGTATGATGAGTTGCTCCAGCACAAGGAACGACGCGAGGAGGCCCTGCCTGTGGAGTGGGAGGACCAGCTCGAGCTCTTGACTATGCTGAAAGCTGGGTTCGAGACGTATGCCAAGGCTTTCCAGCTGAAAGAGCATCCGTTGACAGACGCGGAGGAGCAGCTTGTTTCCTCTGCATACGACCTGCTGGCGAGTCAATTTGGCATCGTGATTCCTTCACTTCCGGTGTGGTTTGTGGCCAGTGCCGACGCCAGCGACGCGAGCAAATTGACGCGCTTGGGGCTGAGCAGCAGCCGTCCGAAGGCTGGAACCAGCGAGGAAGTGATGGAGACGGCCTCGCAGTGGTGGGAGCTGCATCACCCGCATATCGTACGATTCATGGGCGCGTGCCATGTGGGCCAATCGCCGTACTTTGTGCATGAACGGACAAGATCGCTGGCGCTGTATCTTGGTGCGAATGGCAAGACGCGGGGGGAGGTGTGGAAACGACTGCTCGAAGCTGCTCGTGGCGTCGAATATCTGCATCGTCGGGGTTTCGTTCACAAGCGTTTGATGCCAGCTGATTTCTTGTGTGCCGAGTTCGAAGCCAAGACGCTGCTGTCTGGGATGGGGTTGGTCGCGTGTCGGTCTGAACGACGCGGGTCTACTCCAGCATCGGCAGACATACGTGACGCTTGGAATACGAGTGAGGGGATTGCAGAGAGTCTGGTGGTCGAGGACAAGAGACCGTCAGTTGCGTCGGACATCCATTCGTTGGGACAGTGCGTGTTCGCATTTCTTGGCTTTGCGGCATCGAGTGCTGGTCGTAGTTCTGCTGGATCCGCGGTGCCATGCCAAGACCTTCCATCACACTGTCCAGAGTATCTCAATGCGCCCGAGTGGGATCTCATCCGAAAAATGTGTGCCACCGACCCCAATCACCGCGTCAATATGACTTTCGTCTTAGAGAAGATGCAAAAAATCACATATCGTGTGGTGGATGAGGAGGAGGATGGTGCTCGCTCGACGGTGGATAATCTGGACGAGCAAGAACTTGGATGGAGTGGTTATACCGTCCGAGGATTCCTCGATAAGTTCGACGAGTTCAGTTTGGAGCTAGGTGAATCTACGCGGAAGGCTTTCACACGTTTGCTGCAGCTTCATGAGATGCTGAAGGAGACAGTCCCGTCGCCAGAGCCAATGGTCGTCAACAAGTACCTGTCGTTGCTGTCACGAATCATGGATGCGATGGAAAAACGGTCGTCGTTCAGTGCATCAGTCCAATCCACTGGATCGAGATACATCGATCATACTGCGCTAACGTTCAGTGCGGAGATTGAGCGAGTGTTCCGTTTGCTGAATGTCCATGAGGGCCAGTGCCTTGATCCAGCCCCGGCTTTCGAAACAAGTTACTTTGATAAAGTTCAACGGATGGCCCGATCACGTATCGAGACGTCAGTTGCTGCACGTGACAGCTCTGCTGACTCGAGCGAAACCCAAACCAGTGACGAAGATCGGCGCGAGCTGGAGGCACTTCAGCAGCATAAGGACAGACAAACTGGAGAACGACGTGACCAAGGCAATAATCAGGCATCAACTCTTCCGCGATGGTTTGTTCCTCAGTTTGAGGTTGAAACCGGTGTTTTCATCGCGGCTGGGGGGTTTGGCTCGGTCTACCGTGGCCAATGGTACGGCACCGAAGTGGTGGTGAAAGAGATCAAGAAGGGGGACACACAACAGAAACGGGCCGAGTTCCTTCGAGAAGCGAATACGTGGTTCCGGCTGAACCACAGAAATGTGGTCAAGATGTACGGCGGCTGCCACGTGGGCCGACTGGTTTTCGTTTGCGAATATGCGTCCCAAGGGTCCCTGGATTCATTCTCGAAGGCAGACGGTCGAGATCCACTCGTGATTTGGTCGACGTTGCTGTCGGCGGCAACGGGGTTACGCTATTTGCATGACGTGGGTGTTATTCATGGCGATCTGAAGGGAAACAACATCCTGATTGGCAAGGATGGGGTCGCGAAACTGACTGACTTTGGTTTGAGTTTCTTTCGCAAGAACGCGGTGGAGGCGGAACAAGGAGCGCTCGGCGCGTATCGCTGGAAGTCGCCGGAGTGTTTGGATGGAGAAGTGGCAACTTTCGCATCGGATATTTTTTCTTTCGGAATGTGTATTGTTGAGGCTGTGAGTGGTGCACTTCCGTGGGGGGATCGCATGCTCGATATTGCCGTCAAGTCTAATGTGACGAAAGGAGAACTACCCAAGCGACCGGCTGTGTTCGAGGACGAGGAATGGGATTTGGTGCAGCAGATGTGTTTCTTGGACCCAAGGCAGCGCCTGAATATTGTTTCTGTGGTCGTCCGTCTGACAGCGATCGTGAAACGTCGAGACGCAAACCGACGTCAATTGCTCCAGGCAGCCTACATATCGGATATGCTGGCGGATCGAGAGAACGAGAGGATGGATGCGCATACGGGCGGACTGGATACACTTCTGCAGCTGGTGCAGTCTGGGGTGGCCAGTCGCCAGAACGCGGCGAGATACTCGATGCAGACCTTCTCAGCACTCACGCAAGACAACGTTTTGTCTGAGCAGGAGGTGGCGCAGGTCGTGAAGCTCTTCCATAGCTATGACACGAAACGAGATTGGGCAGCCATTGCACTGGGCTATGTGAATTGTCCGTGTTCTGCAATTCGAGTGGACGTGACGTCGTGGTTGGTGAGTCTCATCATTGAGAGAGAGAGTGACGGGCTGCTGAAAGCAGAAGCCGTTCGCGCGATTGGTTATCTCGCGAGCGATCAAACCAGTCGTATTTTGATAGTGATGCATGGGGCCATCCCATCGTTGCTCGAGATGCTGAGTGCTGGTTCAGAGGCAGAGCAGGCTGGTGCAGCACGGACTCTGGGGTGTTTAGCGATTGGCTGTGAGCAGAATCAAGTGGCGATTGCGTATGGTGGAGCGATTAGTGCATTGGTGAGTTTAATTCGGCGTGGAACTTACCAACAGCGGCTTGAAGGCGCGTTGGCACTGCGTCGGCTGGCGAAAGGGAATGCGGAGATTGGAAGATTTGTCAGGTCGAAATGCAGTGGCGCGTTCCGCGATATTCGGGCTGATACAACACATCGTGATGCTGCGCGAATGCTTGATGAGATTGCCAAGATGCGCGGTGAAGATGAATGGAAGGACAAGGGCTCGTTTCCTGCTTTGGTGGGTTTGATGCTGTATGGTGACGACCAACAGAAGAACGAGGCGCAGACAGTATTGTATGCTCGTAGTCATGATCGAAGGAACAATCACGTGAGGATTGCGCATGACCCAGTCGCTATTTTGATTGCATTTGTTCGAGTCGGAACCGCAAAGGAGAAACTTGAGTCCGCGCGAGTCCTCAATTATCTTGTGCGTGACAACGACGCGACTCGAGTTACGATCGTTCAGAAGAAGGGAATCGCTCCGCTGGTCGCGCTGGTGCGGGATGGAACGAATTCTCAGAAAGTGATGGCGGCAACGTTGCTGGGTCGTCTTGCGGCCGACAACGACGATAATCGAAATGCGATCGCTCAGGAGGGAGGCATCGCTCCGCTGGTCGCGCTGGTGCGAGATGGAACGGATTCGCAGAAGGATAAGGCGACGGAAGCGCTGGATCTTTTTGCTGCCGGCAATGACGCGGCTCGAATCGCCCAGGAGGGGGGCATCGCTCCGCTGGTCGCGCTGGTGAAGGACGGAACAGATTCGCAGAAAGTGGTGGCGGCAAAGGTGCTGTGTCTTCTTGCGGCTGGCAACGACGATAATCGAAATGCGATTGCACGGGAAGGAGGCATCGCTCCGCTGGTCGCGCTGGTGCGAGATGGAACGAATTCTCAGAAAGTGGTGGCGGCGAAAGCGCTGGGTCTTCTTGCCGACGGTAACGGCACGACTCGAAATGCGATCACTCGAGAGGGAGGAATCGCACTGCTCGTCGCGCTGGTGGTGGATGGAACATCGAACCAGCGAAAGTACGCCCTGAATGCTCTGATGTCTCTGGTGAGTCTGAACGATGAAAGCCTGCATGCAATTTGTGCTTCGCTGGTCGCGCTGGTGCGGGATGGAATACCCTACCAGCGAACGTATTCCCATACCCAGAATGCGCTGAAGTCACTGGTGAGTCTGAACGATGAAAGCCTGCATGCTATTTGCGTTCCGCTGGTCGCGCTGGTGCGGGATGGAACGGATTCGCAGAAAGAGAAGGCGGCAGATGCGCTGGGTCTTCTAGCGGATGGCAACGACGCGACTCGAATTGCGATCTCTCGGGAGGGAGGCAGCCTTCTACTGGTCGCACTGGTGCAGGACGGAACGGATTCGCAGAAAGAGAAGGCGACGAGGGCACTGGGTTGTCTTGCGGACGGCAACGACGATACTCGGAATGCGATCGCGCAGGAGGGAGGCATCGCTCCGCTGGTCGCGCTGGTGCTGGATGGAACATCCGACCAGCGAAAATATGCCCTGGATACTCTGAAGTCACTGATGAGTCTGAACGATGAAAGTCTGCATGCAATTTGCGCTCCGCTGGTCGCGCTGGTGCAGGATGGAACGGATTCACAGAAAGAGAACGCGGCGGAGGCACTAGGTCGTCTTGCGGAAGGCAACGACGCGAATCGAATTGCGATCGCCCAGGAGGGAGGTATCGCTCCGCTGGTTGCGCTGGTGCAGGATGGAACGGATTATCAGAAGGAGAACGCGGCGAAGGCGCTGAGTCGTATTGCGGACGCCAACGACGCGACTCAAATTGCGATCGCTCAGGAGGGATGGTCGTCCTAGTGATTGTGCTCGTGATAAATGCAGTGGAGTACCCAAACACAAGCGCAGCGTCGACGCTCGGTGGTGCACCAGAAGAGAACGAATCTGTTCACACCCAAATTCTGGAAGCAGGTGTGGTGCCGCTGAACGATTTCGCAGACAGAGATCGCGGCTTTGTTGGTGGGGTGAGTCTTGCCAATGAAATATAGTTCTGAGCAAGAAATTGTGAGTGGGAGCCGTATGGCCATTGCAGGACCTCGTACAAAACGGAGAGGATGATCAACACGCCAGTGCGTTCTAATACACTGTTTTATCTAGCAGAATCGGGCGATGTCAACAAGCAAATGATTCTTGGCAACATTTCCACGATCATCTCGCGACAACAATCAGGACAGGAAAAGCAGAAGAGAGTCGCCGCATGGTTGTTTACCCTCGTCCAATAGGGAAATGATGACAGAAAGAGCATCGAGGAGGCGAAGATCAGCGTCAGGTCATGGTGTGATTGGCGTTTTGGAGGA
This sequence comes from Nothophytophthora sp. Chile5, assembly GCA_001712635.2. Classification (NCBI taxonomy): domain Eukaryota; phylum Oomycota; class Peronosporomycetes; order Peronosporales; family Peronosporaceae; genus Nothophytophthora; species Nothophytophthora sp. Chile5. Next base: position 2,045 of record MBAC02004215.1, on the reverse strand, counting down.
TACGATGACAAGCAGCAGTGCCAGTGATGCCACAACGAAGGGATGGGCGGACCAAGTGCTTGGTCCGATCAAATAAATGACCGAAAGCCGTCTGACGAAGTCTGCGCAAGTGAGAGTAGGTGCGATTCGATGGCTCTGGGTCCTTCGACAGCTCATTACGAAGTCGCTAAGCACTGGCAATGGACTGGACGTCTTCTGGGTCTTCGAGCACTAGTGCTACGCCGTTACGAGAGCTCGGTCAATCCGTTCAAGGAGCCGGAGGTTGCCATCCCAAAGCTACTTGTCTTGTACTGTGGGGAGCTATCGCTCTGACTGAAGTGTTGATTTATCTCTGGCGTTGGCTTTGCGTGCGATGCAAAAGCGAAGCGCATGATTTTGTCGGCTCTACAGGTATGAATGTAGACGCACTTGCTGGTGGAGCGACGACACTTGCGCCAGATTGCAGGCGATTTGTCACGAAGCCCCTCTTGTTTCAAGACATTCCGGACTTCCGTCACGTCGCTCTCCGCAGCGTTCTTGTCAGTGTCGACAGCAATCTCACTGGCGTTCTGCACGTCATAAAATATCTGGTGCGCAGTTGAAATTCGGAGATGTCCAGCTTCGTCAGCTTCGTCAGCCTGGAAGGAGGTGTGTCGGCTTCGAGCCACCATTCATCAGTCTGTACCTGCGTCCACCTTCCAGTAAATCCTCAGGCTTGACGCTGCACGCCACCTGCATCAAGATCGCCGCTACACCCGTTCACTCCAACAACACGCGAACAGATCAACAGCTCTGGAAGGAAGGCAGGGGAGCTTCGCGTCGTCTGAACGGCCAGGAACTCGTTCAATTGAGCTGAAATGCGGTCCATCCAGTCTTCGTCGTTGAATCCTTGGTGGCCAGTTCCGGAAGACAGCCACGCTGACAGAACCGAAGCGACTAGACCCGAACTCGTGACTTCCGTTGCCCCGTCACTTACTGCGCACAGATTGGCGACGAACGTTTGAAGCAGCGCATCTTCTTTCCTTCAGTTGGCACTCAATCTCGGTTTCAGAAGCTCCAGGTCGCTTTGTATCGACATTTCAGTCGTGAACTGCCGCCTGAACAGCGATAGGAAGTGGTTGTCAAGGTCCTGGGCAGTAGGCGTGAAGGCGGCAAGAGCAAAGTGGCTCCAGATCTGGAGCATTTCAGCCATTTCAAGACGACGAACGGCAAGAAGGGGGTGATTTCGGACCGAAAGACAGACAGAGGATGGATCCGAGACCGGAACAAACCTTGGGCTTCCAGTCTGCAGTTTCCTCGAGCCCTTGGGTGACAAATACACGGCACAATCGCTCTTCTTCTTAAGCAGCAGCAGCAACTCGAACGCCGCTTTAATCGTTTCCTCGTCGCCTTCAGTGGCGCTTACCACATCGATACTCTTGCGGGGGAAAGATGCCTGCAAGTTGGAAGTAGAAGCAAGAACCGTGTGAACACTTCTTGTGTATTTAGGAACTGAGGCTTCTCTTGCTCTGTCGGCTTTGCTTCTCTGCACCTCAACTAAGAAAACCCTGTGGGGCAAAAACTCCACCCAACTGTGGGAAAACCCAGGCTCCACTGCAAGCCACTCGCATATACTCCAGAGCCGGCGGAGGTTTTTACTTCCCCAAATAACTACACAAATTGCACAAATTTGCCCAAATATAATTTTCATAATTTTGGTAATTAATATTTTAAAATAGCGGAATTAATACCACATAATATGAGGTATTAATTCCGCTATTTAAAATTATGCATGTCATGCATAATTTTACTTAGCTTCACACTCAAATTAAAAGCAGAGGTATTCACAATCTTCACCAATGCAGTTGGAAGAGTTTTACACCCCTTATCTCAAAACCCCTGTACCCTTGTGCGATCAATTGTAGTCCTTCCTAAACCCTAAAATCCCCCTCTACCTCCCCCTCGGGATCTCAGTGGCGTGGCAATACTATCACGCACGCAAGAGATCCGACGAGTCCCCACTCCAGTATCTCCACCGCCTCAACGTAGCAGGGATGCGAGCCCGCCTGCAAGTGAAGGATGGGCCA
>MBAC02004214.1:0-10648 GCA_001712635.2 Nothophytophthora sp. Chile5 | reverse complement strand
GCGTTTCCGTTCCAGTAAATAGCGATCCCGTTCCAATCGATGGCGTTCCCGTTCCCACCTCTAGGGCACAGCCCAACGGACCGTTCTCCCGGAACCAGAAGGACCACGGTGGCGTCCCCCAGTGCGCCATCCAGAATCAGGTAGGTGGGCATGGGACGCGGAGTCCTGTGGATCCCATGTCTGACGGGACACGGGACAGGAGCACCTCACTAGCTGTGCTCGTCAAGCTGCTAAAGGAAAGGGGCAATTTCCTACTGTGGTTTTCTGTTAAACCGACACAGGGTCGGCGTCCCTATAGTCTAGATTTTTGGAAGAGAACAAATGAGTGGTGAGAGTTGATTTTATCAGCAATAGTGCTTGATAACTCCCATCCGTGACTTCAATGCTGGGTTTAGAATAGAGCAAGGAAAGGAACGAACATGGATTCATATCTTAAGGTGCCTTGCCTTGCGCCGTTTTGTTGCACACCATGATCTCGTCTGCAAAACTGGACAACAGCATACACGACCTTCAAATTCGATATTTTCATGAGCATCACATTTCTTACGAGGTTTGTATAACTATATGAGAAACCCACGGCCGGGAAGAGCTTGGTAGGAGCTCGGCTCGAGTCATTTTTCGGCTCGCGGAAAAAGCTGGGAGCTGGGTTCGTGGCCGAAATCCGACATTATGATTGGCTAGCAGAATGTATGCATAGAGCAATTTCATTGATAGAAACTGCGGATCCACTCATGGGCTTTTACCCGCGTCTGTAAAAGATTTACAAACTTCGCTCACCGCACAAGATGTCACCAAGCCAGCACGACATGTCAGCACCTCGGACATGCAAGAAAACGATGGTCTCCCTATCGTGCCGCTACCATAATCGTATAACTACATTGGTGAGCGTTTGGGGTAGGCCCTAGCACACGTGGCTGCAAAGGCCACCACGCTGGAAGCTGTGCAAAAAGAGCTGCACACACGCTAGGACCAGCAAGACCAGCAGCAACAGCAGTATGTCGAGGGATGTGTGGAGGCAGCATGCAAGGAGCCCGAGGAACGCTCGCTTGCGACCGCGACCGCCATCAAGACGGTCTATGATAACCCGTCAACGCTGGAGCAGCGAGTAGACTCCAGGATCCAAGCGGTCCTAGCCATTCTCCAGAACACGGCCCAAAACCAAGCCAGGAGCACAGCTGAAACTCAGGTCGTTGACCAAGCGGCTGCACGATACGCCAACGCCTCCATCCAGGGTGTGCTAGAACGCGCTGCCGCGCAGGCCCAGCAGCAGGCATCAAAACTATTACAGCCCATCGCAGGTCAGCAAAAGCAGGTCAAGGAAGAGGTCGGTGCGACTCGCAAAGAGCTGCAACTGCTTCGCGAGGAGGCAGACAACCGTACGCTGCAACTTCAGCTGATCGAGGAGAGGGCCAGATCAGTGGCCATGGCAGACTTAAACAAGTGCACACTCAAACGCACGCAGCAGACCGAGGAGAAGGAGAACGCCATTGCGATCTTCTTGGGAATGTGCCCAGTCTTTCAAGGCTTTAGAAGGTTAGAAGGTTTTATCAGCAAAATAATTAGCTATAACTTGGCTGCTGCTAGCCAATGAGATACTCGGGCTCGCGTTATCTTCGGTAGAGCTGCAAAACCGGCTCCTAACCAGCCTTTAAAGCAGGGCTGCGCAATAATACATATTTTTGAAGTGCAAGAACGCAAGATTTAACACGCGCTCAAAATGCCAATTCTTTGCCCTCAATGCACTCCATAATGCAATTATCCAATGCATCAACAATTCCATTTTCAATTGATTGCGCTTATCAAACACGGTCTATTTGATCAACCACCGTTGCAACTTCAGCTAGACCCCACATATCTATGTTCGCACGCAGGAAGAGTAGATGCTCTAGCGTCCGAGGCAGCATACTCTTTCCCTTGTCGTTAAATAATCTCTTGGCCGTCGAAAACAGCCGCTCCGCCAAGTTGGAGGTGGGCTCCAGGAAGCTAATGTCGATGAAGCGGCGTTCTTCCTGCTCTGCAAGACGACGGCGTTTTAGGGCACGTTCAGCAAAGCTGATACAACTGTCCGTCTCCATGCCACCTTCCTCACCGTCGTTGTCCTCGACAAGGTTTCGAGCTGCCCCCAGCTCTGCAGCTGTCAGCTGGCCACCTCGCCTGCGCTGAACCTTCGTCACGGCGTTCTCGAAAGCAGCGTGCTTGATGATTGTAGCCATCGGGCCAAGGTGGTGGGCTATCTCCGGGAGCTCGGCCACGACATCGTCGAAGATATCGCGTACATCCGCCACCGTCGTTCCTTCTTATTGCAACGCCATGCTCACCGACTGCAATATCGACAGCTCGTGCTGGCGGAGGGCCTTGAGGCGGGTCACTTGAGCGGCACTCGGCATCACGATGGGGTCCTTTATTTGGCGCATGACAGTGCGCGCAAAACCCGCAATATCCAGAAAGCGGTTCACCATGTCGAATGCACTTCTCCATCTGGTAACATTCCGCCGAATAGGTTTCAGCGGGGTCAACTTGCGGAGATGTCCAGCGGCCTTGGTGGTCGAAAGTTTTCGCATGACGCCAGCAATTAAGTCCAGCTCGGTCTCGTACTTCTTGAGCACCCGCTCCGCTGCTAGGTTTAGTCGATGACTCGCATAACCAAGCAGCGGAACTCCCAGCAGACGCGCAGTTGCCACGTTTGTGGAGCAGTTGTCGCCTACAAGACAAACTGCTCCGCATGGATCGATGCGGAGGTACTCAAGGGTACGGATGATGAAGTCCTTGTGGTTCAGCGCAGATTGGTTGGTCTCGTCGGGCAGCGGCGCGAACGACAGCAGGTGCTTAGTAGCTCGCCCCTCTTTGGAGTAGGACACGAACACAGCCACAAAGTGGTCAGAATTGACAGACCAGCCATCAAAAATAAGAGCATATTTCGAAAGTGTTCTTTTAGAGATTTCACCCTCTACAAGAATCGTGAATATCGCCAGGTACTTCTTGAGCGTGGCCTTTGCGAAAGGATCGAGCCTGCTGTCCTTCCGTGCCAGACGGTTCTCACAAATGTTAAGCGGCAGCTCACCCTCTACAATCCAGTCCAGCCACCCAAACACTGTTTTAGCCTGCACAAAGCAAACAGTGCATCACGATGAGCCTTGTTAGAAATCGAATGACCAAAACGCTACATATAGCGTAAGGAAAGTGAACGGTGTACCTTTTCAGAACAGGCACAAGGAACCTGCCTTTCTGCCCTCATATACTGCATCGCTTGCTGGTAGTCCGGGTGTCTAGCGCGTAGGTGGTTCATGAGGTTAGTGAAGCCTCTGATGGTATCCTGGGCCAGAATGCTAGGGCAGAGACGACACTGGAAGCGGTGGGTTGACCGAGTAGCCGCAGCTCTCTGTGCTGACGGCGGCGGTGACGACATGGCTGACGGAGCAAGAAAGCGCTCGATGCTTGCAGCGACAGCAACGGGCAGCGGAGCTTCGAAAAATTCCGCGAAGAAGAAGCGGCAGACTTCTGCGTTGGTGGCCATGATGTAGGAAGCGGTGAGGTTGCAAATGAGATCTGTACTCAGAGATGGAGGTCGATACAGCCTCGCCGCGACGAACTAAGGCAGACAGGACAGGTGGTTGAGGACGCTTTGTATAGAAATCTCACACCTGAAACGAACCAAAGCAACCCATTTGATTCGTGTTTGAACCAAATCAAAATTACCATCGAATCTGGTTCGTTTCCGTTACTATTTTGCTTCGGTTACAACGAATCATGATGGTTAGTTCGTCCAAACCCGACGCAAGGTTCGAATCCAGACATGTTTGATTGACCAAAATTCACTTGGCCGCAGTATTAGCAGATTGAAGGTGCTGAAGGGTCGCAGCATGCGGTTTTTACTGAGAGAGACCAGCCATTGCGCTCTCCCATCATCTCACACTAACTTCGATCAGCCAAGCAGCACAACCGCGGCCTCTTCACCTGTACTCGAAGCTTCCAGACTGAGTAGCCAAAATCGACACGTCTGACCTCTTACACTGTGATTCATCTGCGTTTTGGACGTCGAGAGATCTCGACAGCAACAGCTAATGCAGACGGTGATGAGCGCTATCATCGCCCATGGTCAAGAGCAGAGCCGAGAGCCGCTGGTCAGCGTGCCTGGCATGCATAGACGGCGCCAGGTGGCCCTCCAAGAGGAGGTGGGTATGGTGGACGACAGAAGCTCGGAACATCTCGAGCGAGCATTGCATGACTCGCAAGCTCGCTACGACGACGGGATGCGCCGGCTAGCTCAATATGCACATGATCACGCCAACCAAACGCGGCGAATACTGAACAACGGCTTGAAGGCCGCCTTCACGAAGCTTTTCTTGCGTCTCACGCACAAATTGAAGCCACCACAAGAACACAAACGGATCAGCAGTTGTGGGTAGCATTGGAGACAAGACTCCTTGGGAGGCAGCATGGGTAGGTATGTGGCCGACAGGGGAAATTATGAACTGAGCTTTTGAAGCACACAAACAGCTTTACACACAATGCCCACTTCACGGCAATCGCTTGGAAACGAACCTGTGCGCCACTGCCTGCATGGCGAGCACGCAGCACTCGGCATGTGCGATCTGACATGTACTTGGAAAATGTAGCGAACCCAACGCGGCTTTTGGTGGAGGGTGCCAGAGGCGACTCCTCAAAGTGGTTGAGGTCATTTCAACCAATAAGCTTATGTAAAAAGCAAACCATCACGAGCTTCAAAAATGAGACACCAAACCACGAAACTCCAAACTTCAGCAATGGTTTGCTTTTGCAGGGAGTTTCACGTTCAACCCCCAAATATCGGTAATACTGGTTCGAAAACGGTGAAATATAACTTCAAACCGTTATATTGCACTTTGGTTGGTTTGGTTTGTTTCAGGCGTGAGAAATCTCAAGTTCCTCCCAATTCAATTCAACATTAATTGAGGGCACGCAATTCATATTGAAAATTATCAGGCACTCTTCAATTCATTAATTGAGGGAGAAAGACTCCAATTCATTTTCTAAAATGAACAAGGGCATTATGTATCGGAACTACTGGAGTCCATTTCGCGCCTTGATGTTGAGGGCATGTATTCTCCAAGTGTCGTCCATGCGAAACATTGATGTAACTTACATTGTAACTTTCATTATTATATTTCCACGCCTTCCCCCCACCCACTTTCAGTTCTGCCGTTCCCCGCCGACCCGTCCCCGATGGAAGAGCTCGCGGCGTGGGCTTTAACGGCGGCTGCAGGTTCACTACAGCCGGCAGCTGGAACCCCGAAAGCAATGTGGTCGTCAACGTCGGTGGCAAGCTCGTCACCTGTGGCAGTTGGGACCCAGGTCCAGCCGCAGACACTGTCGATTATGCCGCCCCAGCAGGGCCTGCTGGCCCTGCCACTCCAGCCTCCCGCGCAACTCAAGGCTACCCATGTGCCGAAGAGCATAATCTCTACGCTCCCGCCCCACCCAGCCGCGACTCAGCCTACGTTGTTCGCGCGTTTCGACGCAGCGTTGGAGAGCGATACAGATGAAACTGCACGACGCCAACCAGCCAAGCCGTTGTCGCGGTCGAAGCGCAAATCCCCGCATGTCAGTGACAGCCCGAGTTGGTCGGACCAGAACGGGAACCGCCACCATAAAGCAAGCGACGTCGTCAGGTCAGACGAGGTGGAAGATGATGAGGTTCGCTGAGGCGAGAGCGACGCGGACGATCAGAGCGACGGCGACGAGGAGTACGAACCAGGCGGCGACGACGAGGATGCGGACAGCGGCGACGGAGATTGTTGCATGGACGGAAACATGGATGCAAGCATGGACACCAGACGCAAACGGACACGCAAACGAGGTGCAACCGGCGCAGAGGTGTCCACCGTCACGAGAACTCGCAAACCAGTGCGTGTCCCTGCTCCGCGGACTGTCCACACAAGCTGGGGCGACTGGATATAGTACATGCAATCGTATATGGCAACCACCAGCAGGTACTCGCTGTAAAGACGACGCTGAACTGCAAGCTACGGAACAAGCGGCTGTCGGAGACAGTGGCAGCCCAAGAAGGTCGCGACGTTCCATACGTACCCGAGGACATGATGTACTATGAGCGCTGCTACATTTGTACGCATGGGTGGACCAAGAAATCGAGGAGCACCGGTGTGCGTCCTCGGCAGTTCACTCGTGGGTCAAAGGGTCCTTTCCGGTCCATCGTCCAGCTTGAGCAAGATGGCGATGAGTGGCGGCTGGCCGTCAAGAACGGCGTGTTTGCCGATAACCACGCTCTTGAGTAGCGCAACTTCAAGACGTACGCGTCCAGCCGGGGGATCGCACAAGCCGAGAATAAGTCTGCAGTGAAGGAGATGGTGACGCACGGACGCAAACGGAGCGTCATCTACGATTTCCTTTTCGGCCAAGGCGAGAACGTGATCCAGAAAGATGTGGACAATAGTGTGCAAATACTACAAGCAGAGCGTGCCGATCCACGAGACGACGACGATGCGTGCACGGTGGTGCTGGCCAAGTTTGCGTCGGTGGAAGGCAATGTGGCTACTGTGGATGGGACGAACGCGGGAGAGACTGGTGTCATCTGCCTGTCGTCTCGTCATATGCGTACCGTCTTCTCGCGCTTCCCGGAACAGATTCCTGTCGATTGTACGCACAAGACGAATCAGAAAGGATCATATGTTGTCCATGTCGTGTCTATATATCGTCCGCGCGGCGTTTTAACGGGTTCTGTTTGCGTGCAGGAGCAACTACCAGCTGTGTACTTTGATGGGCATCGACGAGAATGGCGAAGGGCAGCCAGTGCAGCAGTCCGTGCGGGAGAGAAACGCGGACTGGCACATGTCACGCGCCCTCGAGCACATGATGCGCGCGAATCCTGGAGCTGCGGACAAAGTGCATGTCATCATGGTCGACATGGACCTCAATGAGATCAGGACGTTGCAGTCGTATTTTCCACGCGCGCGGATTCTGATCTGCGTGTTCCACATGATCAAGTATCTCAAGTTCGCGTCTCGTAAGCCGGAGTACGGGATGATCTCGTCAGATGACCACGAATCCATCGACACGCTTGTGCATAAATTGGTCTACGCACAGTCCGAAGAGGTGTACGAGAACGATCGGCCCGCGCTGCGGTGGACGTGCAAGAGTGTAGGCTCCATGCCTTTCTTCGATTACATGGAGAAGAACTGGCACTCGTGCATGGACATGTGGGTCGCGTATAAGCGCGCGAAGCTGCCCCACTTCAGGGTGCACACCAACAACCATCTCGAGTTCTGGTTTGGGAAGTTCAAGGGGTGCGTTAAATCTGCCATGAAGTTGGCACAGACAGTGGAGGAGCTCGTCGGGTACGATGGAAGACTCGCGAACGAGTGCCAGCACAAGCGAATCGCATCGGCTTTAATACGAACGTGAACTACGATGAGGAAATGAGCGAGGTTCTCATGTTCACGAACCACTTCGTGGCGGGGCGGGTGGAGCAGCAGTATGCAATGGCTGCCTCCAAGGTGAACGAGTTTGACTACGTGGTCGACACTGCTGACGAGCGCGTTACAGTGACTGGGGACCACAAGAGCCATGCGGTGGTCCTGCGCACGTGACATTGCACGTGTTCCTTCGCGAATGCTATGAAGCTCCCATGCCAGCATGCGATGGCGTACCGCAGGTGGAAGAACCCTGCTGGCGTCTGCATCCCGAAAGTCCGCATTGATGCGAGGTACGTGAACATGTCCATGTTGTGTGCACATCGCATCCATGCCAAGTCAATACGACGTTTATGTTGAGCACATGTGCGACCTTCTTGTTATTTGTACGACGCAACAGATAAATCAATGCAGACGATGTGCCCACCCCCTCACCGGCGTTCAAGTTCAACGTGTTCGAAACGGCTGCACCGCAGAACAAATCACTGTCAAAGAACCAGAAGTACAAGAGCTCTTTGAGTGCTATGCAGGCGATCTGCGGTGAGCTCGCAGATATCGACGACGACAGTGAAATCCGAGCGCATCTCGAGTTCCTCATCGGTCATTGGCGGAACATCCGCCAGCGCAAGCGCCTCAAGGTCATCAGTAGCACGACCAGCGAGCTCAAGGTGAAGCCGCCCGAAGGCGTTGGCATTGTTGATGTAGATGGCGATGGTGATTGGGATGGTGACTCCCTGTCCGGTTCACGTTCGTCACCTAAGTGGGAGACGGGTGATGAGGCTGGTGATGGGAATCAAACAAAGCGGGAGCCACCATCGCAGGCGTCGGACCTTTCGCTGCTCTCCCAGCCACACAGCCTGTACTCAGAAGATCTGGGCGACGTGCTGATGATAAACACGAAAAACGTCGACTTTGCTCCAGCGAAAGCCCAGGCGACCAAGGTGAAGAGACCGACACGATCATCTGTGAAGGAGAACGTGCCTGTCAACAATAACGAAGGGACGAGCGACGACGACTTCCTGCCAAGAAAGCAACACCCATTCAAGATCTGTATCAACCCGCGTGCCGCAAAATCAGGACGCCCACGACTAGACAAGAAGCAACAGGTAGCGGAAGTGTTGCAACAACGTGTACGCTTCAACGCTGCCGAGAAGCACCGTCGCAGCCTGGGGGACGTTACGCTTACTCACCTGGCGAAGGTCATCCAGGACGAGAAGCCCGGGGTGCTAGAAGCCCTGAAGCGAGTGACCCCGATCCCCGTGAAGTTCAAACATGCTGCGGCCGAAGTTCCAACAAGGGCAGAAGCCAGTTCTCAACGCAGCCGCCTTCTACCTACTGCCGAAGGCGCCGTTGAAGAGATGCTGCAAAGTCATGCCCGCGAACGACGAACGCAACCCCGTCATCGTAGACGGCTCGCAGAGCGAACACGATGACGCGGAAGGAGCCGTCACCCATGGCCCAGACTCCGACTCGCATGGCTTCGAAACGGGTGAGGATGCCCCAAACATGGACGCGATACATGAACCCGACAGAGACAAGATCAATGGCCCGGACATGGAAGGGAAGGTCGACCTCAAGGAGATCGTGCGCATCCCCGGCATTGGAGCGTTCGATCGTCAACAGATCGAAGCGATGCTCTTGCTGACTCACCTTCAAGAGGACAGCGAGTTCGGGCGGGACTTCTTGACATGGATGCGCCAGGTTGCCGCTGGCGCCGTTCCGGCAGATGCGCAGCGTGCGGTTCTCGCGACAGCGAACACCATTGAGATGAGGTACCCATACGAAAACGTCTCTGGTGTCTCATCTCGGTGCCAGTACGCGTCGATATACCGCGTTATGTCGCCTCGGTGGTTCGACAACGCGTTGATTGCTGCGTTCTGTGAGCGCCTGTGTCAGAACCACGGCGGGGCTCACTACGCGGGAGTAGCTGACGGAAAACCCAATTCAAGAAACTCGAAGCAGCAACAGCTGCCCAAGCAAATCACAGACACAGCGGCTGTGCTCTTAGCGGCGGTCGTGGCCCGTGAGAAGGCTGTTGCACCCGCAACGGAAACAGATACAACAGAAACAGATGACGACCCGGGCGGAGAGCAGCAAGCGCCATCTGAGGAGTCTAAGAAGGATCCTACTTAAGCCCAAGCTGAGGAGATCACGGAGAGGCACACGGACGTAGCCGCAGAGGGGTACGTGAGCGTGGCACCAGAGATGTTGTCGGCCACGACCACGAGTATTTTACTGATACCCGTAAACTTGGGGAACTACCACTGGTGCTGTATCATCGCTGATATGTAGAAGCGGCGCATCCTATACTACGACTCCCTGAACGGGCTTAGCCGAAAGGGAGGCTTGGACCGTCTCTCGTGGGGCCTCGTGCGCAAGCTTAAGTCCAAGTTCGAGGTTGTCTGCGTGAACTCGCCGATCCAGTTTGACGGGTGGAGCTGTGGGCTGTTCGTGCGCATGAAATTATAGTACTACATCAACCGCGGCATGCCGAACGACGTTTCCCCGAGCGGGATCGTGGCAATGCGTTTCCGGTTCCGACACTTTGTTCTTTTCAATAGTATCCCTTAACTTTGAATACATTCGCCGTCGATTGGCCTCGCTTGACCGTTTGACACTCGGGCGGCGATCGAATCTTCACTGATTTCATCAGAATGTCGACTGGGGGTTGCGGTGGCATGTGAGCGTCACACCCTCGTTATTTTGCTTTCCAATGCTCCCAACAAACTCGGAATAATTTACGGGTTTGATTTCACATGGCCTTGAAATGGATTCTATTATGGTCTTTGCTTGGACTCGTTCCACGGACAATAGCACCTGATTATGTATTGGCCAGCCCTGCTTTAAAGTGCGAAGGAGCCGGAAATACCGGTAATCCTGGCTCACCCAAATTCGTGGAGCCGGTAAAACCGGATCTGGGCTCGTCGACGCTGGGCTCTTCTCGGTCGTGGAGAAACCGGACCGCCTCGGAAGCCACTTCTATTGATACTAATATTTAGTTAATGGGAAAATTCCAAAAGGTGACTCAAATCGAAAATCTCTCCAATAGGTGTGCGGTTCAATATTGGTAAACTATAAATAAGCGACAGGTGCCAGCTTAAAATTCGGTGTTGACGGCTCGAGTGGTTAGGCTGTGGGTGTGCTAGCGTGGTAGCCCATGGATCGATCCTGCTCGCGTCAATTGAGGGACCACACGGGAAGAGGGTTGCCGCGAGCATGCCTCGTTAATTCTCCGCACCACA
>MBAC02004209.1:0-11710 GCA_001712635.2 Nothophytophthora sp. Chile5 | reverse complement strand
GCCCGAACTTCTTGGCCGCCTGCAAGAAGGCGGAGTTCGCTCTGCTCGCCAAGTGCGCGCTTCGGATTGAGCAGATCGACGCGTTGGAGGGAGAGGAGAAGGAGTTCGCGCAGGAGACCAAGACTCGCGCCGAATACTTGCAGAAGGTGCTGACCGTTTGAAATGCAAGGCCACCGAAAGGAAGGAAGGGAGGAATAGATAGGCGACTTTGAGTATGTGTTCTGCATGGGTGATTTCGGGCCATTTGCTTGCTTTGGTGTGCGTTCCATGCAGATGAGCTGCTTCTCCTCTCGTTAGGCTTTGCTCGAGCGCTTGAAGTAGGTGCGCTGGAGTTTCTGGGCCACGTAGACGATCGACTTGACGCCGCCAGCCGTGGCGATGCCCTTGATGCTCTGCGATCGACTGGAGCGGAACACGATGGACGCCACGACGCGCTGCAGCTGCTTCTTGGTGACGGCCTGGTGGTCGACCACGCCATTCGCGTGCGACTTGGTGGTCAGGCGTTGCAACACGCTGGACGGCAGCGACTCCACGATGGCTTGCCGCACTGTGGCGTCGCTGCTGTTGGCAACCAACAAGTCGCCGTCGTTGAGCGAGCGAGACATGAACGGAGAGCCCTGCAATTTGCCCAAGAACAGCAGGAAGTCGTCAGTTCACAACGCCGCTTCGTAGGCGAAACAGCCCCCAACTGACCTGGATCTTGCGTCGGTAGATCTCCTGGAAGGCCTTCAAGTTGCCGTCCACAATGTTGCGCACTTTCTTGGGATTCTCGCCGAAGGTCATGCGGAAGTCGCCCAAGTACGAGATGCCCGCGATTCTCTGCTCGCGACGCAGCAGCAAAGCAGATAAATAGATCGTTACATTGGCGAAGCTACCAGAATTGGCGGTCACCTCTCGCTCACCATGAACAGATCGTGCTCTGAGAACTTCTCCGGCAGACACAGCAGTGCGTAATTGAGTGCGTGCGCCAAGTTGCGCGAGCTGGCGGCTCGGATGTCGTCGCTGGTTGCAAGGACGCTGACCTACAACCGAAGTGAGTCACTCAATAACACAGAGCCTGTCGAGTCATACGAAGTTGAAGCAGACAACGTACGGGCTTGTGCATCCTGCCACTCAGATAGAGCGTCTTCCAATTGAGCAGGTCGTCACACAGTGCCTTGGTGCTCACGACGCCGTACTTGATGAACCGCGTCCCGAGAAGCTTTCCCTTCAGAGGAACCTGCAAAACAACACACGCTTCAGCGGCCGATACCCTGCCGCCTCACGGATCTCCTGACCTACCAGCGTGTTGTAGTAGACGCCGGCGCCGTAGTTTTCCTAGTGGCAGGCAAAGGCAACAGGCAACAGACAACGTCAGCACTTCCGTCCTGGAAAACGAAACATCTTCAAGCCGTTTCTACGCGAATATGCCGATGCATACTCCACTCTCTCTCGAGCGCTTCCGTACCTGGAAGGCGGCGACGTTGGCCGCGCCCAAGTACTTGAGGAAGGAGTAGTGCTCCGGGTTGCGCGCGAGGTTTTCCTCGTGCCATGCGAGCGGGTCCTCCACCGCGAACACCAGGTCCACCATGGAGGCGCTGGCGTCGTGGTTCTTCTGCTGGAACACGCCCGAGCCGTAGGCCATGGTGAACGTCACGCGCGGGAACGTGGCGCCCAGCGCCTGCGTCAGCGCCGCCGCCAAGGTCGCCATGCCGCAAGTCAATCAAAGCTCCGGCGCCAGGGCAACGCACCACCGGAGCCCGTAATCATGCGATGTGGCGCACACTAAAGCAGTCACTCCGCTCGTGACGTGGTGCACACAATGGCGTGGTATACACAAACCCTGTCAAAGCTGCTAATAGGTGACCGACAGCGCACCCATCCGACAGAATTTATCGGAACAGCCGCAATTGCCCATGCGAACGGGAGGCTTCCGACGGCGCCGCGTGCTGGGCGTTCCCGTGGCGGCTGTCGTTGCTGCATGCGCGTGCTTCTGCTTCAATATCAGCGGTGTGCTCGCCTTCGCGGACGTTGGCGAGGCCAGCGCGTCAGGCAGCGCCTGCAACAACACCAAGACGACCGTTTTCACTTATGGCGACGAAACCTCGGCCTCCTCGCTGGCTGCGCAGGTCTCGTATGCGGATTGCAGCTCCGAAGTGGTGGAAGCGACGACAGATAGCAACGGCAATGCGCAGCTGAACTTGAGTGGGAAACAGATCGTCAATATCGCAAGCTTGCCGTCAGTCGTGGAGCTGTACGTTGGATGAGGCATTGCTTCGCTGAAGTGTTCAGTGCTTGTTGCGGAGCATTTTACTGTCATTCTGCTGCAATTTCTTGCTGTTCGCTGATATCACTTGCGCTGTTGATGTTCTATGTTATAGCGATCTAAGCAACAACAGCATTGCGTCGTTGGCGAATGCGTCCATTCCTTCGTCGGTTGAGATGCTGTGCGTCGAGCTAGTCGCTTTCAATCCGAGTTTCTCCCTTCTTTTGCTGATTGGGGTATCCATGTGATACGTTGGGCTGATCTCGTGGCAATGCAGAGACCTCTCGCAGAATCCGTTCTCCTCACTGCAAGACTTCGAGTTTCCGTCCAAACTGTCGGAAATGTAAGCATGCTTGCTGCTCAACAGCTTCATGGGAACCCGACTGCTTACTTGACGATGCGTGTGCCCAACCAATATTGCGATTTACTCATGCATTGCTGTATGTTTTATTTGTCTCGTTGCTCACGCTCGTAGGATCGCTGCAAGCAGCGCATTGACGACCTTGCTGAACTTTTCATTTCCAGACACAGTCGTGACGCTCAACTTCTCCAACAATCCGGTCACGCACATCGCTGGAGTCACCTTTCCGACTTCACTGAAGGTTTTGGTCATCACATCCACCGTCGGGATCCAGGAATTCGAGATTCGTCAGACAGACGCCGCCCTCTTTATGGTGCTGGACACGTTCAACTCGTCCGCAACAACCGGTGTGACGTGCTCCGATAGCGTCGCGCTGCACCGTTATGTGCAGAACACGCTGCTTTGCGTGCTGGACGATGATGCCTTTGAAAGCAAGTATCATGGCACTCAAGAGAGTTCAAGCGACGTGAGCGGTAGTGGAGCCAACACGCCTGCTCCAGTATTGGACGAGACGATTCAGCAAAACCGCTCCAAGTTCCTAATCCTGTCGGCGGTGGCGTTGGTCGCAGCATTTGTTGCACTGATGTGTGCGCTGTTCGTGCGGTCTGTGCATGAGCGCCACCAGAGAAAAAAGTACGCAGAGGTGCCGAATGTGCTACATCCCGCTACACCAGTATTTCCGAGGAAGTCGGAGCATGAGACGCAGTCTACTGTGTGATGATGTCCGTGAATGAGGCAGCCATATAGCTGGCCGGTGCAGTTGACATACAGTAACATACAAATCAATTACTTAGCAATGACATTTTACTCTGGAGGATTGAAAGAGTGTATGCGTCCATTGCAAATACGCATCTGCTGCCCACGAAATCCAACCTCGCACAGCGGACGTTGGAAGCAACTGATGTAGCGAAACAGCGGCACATCCCCGAACGCTCTTGTAGCGGAGCGAGTGCGCATGTAAGGTCTACGAGGAATGCGTCTCGCCTGCCGAATGTGAACTCACGGGGCACTGGGGCCAGCGGCCCTTCTCCATGCGCACCGAATGCAGCGTAGCTTCTCACTAATCGCCCGAAACCGATCCCGAGAACGTGTAGCCATGTGTGCGTCCATCTGGGGTTCCACGACTGTTGATTGGGTGGCCTGTTGTGTTTATCACACGATTACGCTTTTGGATTGGCTGAAATTGTGCGTCGTCTCTTCGTGAGCCGTCACACGTCACATACTTGTCGTCTGGTCGTAACGTTGCACTCTTTTTCGAACTTACGCCGTCAGGTGCAGTACCTCGCAATTGATACGTGGCATGTGCCGCCACAAATCACCCCAGAACCTCACTTCCATCAAGGTTTTTCCCCCGCACCCGAGGTGTTTCCCCCTTCGCCCCCGCTGGCTTGGATTTGTCTCCCTCACAATCGAACAGACCGACTTGGCTCAGTAGCCGCCACTTTCGTACACAACCAGCCACCAAGCATCATGGTGCGTTGCTGCCTGCACTTGCCGCGCTCTCCCAGCGGCCCTGAGCCGCCTGGAGCGCAGGAACTGACGCGCACGCGTGCGGACCGTGCTCTTCTTCGTGTCTGTAGGCTGCGGGATCAAACGGCGCATTGGCCAGCAAGAAACCGGCTCCGACGGCGGCGGCGGAAGGCGCGGCGGCCAGCGGCCTGCGCAAGTACGTGCCTTTTGTGGCGCTTGTAGCGAATAGGGCGAGGAACGGAGGCTTGAGTGGTCGCTAATGCGTGTACTTGTGCAGCCGACGTCCGGTGGCGGCAGCGCGCTCGGGCCAGAACACGGGTCGCGGCATGGGCGGCAGCACGGCCGGCATCCTGCGCTTCTACACGGACGACTCGCCCGGCCTGAAGATCGGCCCCACGACGGTGCTGGTCATGTGCCTCATGTTCGTGGGCTTCGTGGTGCTGCTGCACGTGTGGGGCAAGTTCCGCGGCTAGAGCAGCGATCCATAGACGACAGGACAGCAACACGATCCGCGCCCAGGCCACCGCCATCCACAGTCAGGAGATCGCCTGCGGTTCTCGATGAAGAACGAGAAGCAACGAAGCGGCAACCAAGCGGGTGGACGGAGAACCAATTGGGTGTGGTGAGCAGATTTTTAGTTTAGCAGCTTGGTCCTCGTCCTTCCTTTGGGATGCTGTGGCGCAGGCATTAACTTCCAGAAGAAGCAACAAGCAGGAGACGGATGCAAGCGACGCTTTCGTACGGTATGTCTGTGTGTGCGGATTGCGAGCGGTGGGGAAGCCAGCAAGGCAAACTGCAGGGCAAGCGAACACACAAAAGCTCTAGATATCTATAATAGGTGGGGGCGTGCAGCGAGGGAAGGAAGGCCCGCCTTCAAGGCAGTCGGACTGACTGGACTGGACTCTCTTGCGCTGCGATCCTGCCTTTCCGAGCGACAGACGACTGACTTTCCTTATTCCTCGGCGATGGAGCGCTTGCGCTTCTTCTTCTGCTTGTCCTTGGGGCTCTTGCTCTTGCTCTTCTTCGTCTCGGGCTTCTTCACCTCCGCCACATCGTCGTCGTCCTGCTCGGGCATAAGCTCGTCCTCGTCCTTCGCGGGGCTCTGCTTCTCCGCCTTGACGCCGTTGGAAGCCGCAGCTTCCCCGCCTGCCGCCTCGACCACCTGCTTCACCATGCTCTTGATGACCGGCGAGTTGGAGGTCATGGCCTGCACCGCCGCCACCAGCTCCCGCAGATCCGCTTCCGTCGCCTTCTTCGTCTCGGACGAGCGCCAGAACTTGACCAGCTGCAGTGCGAACGTCATCACGAGTTTCATGCGCTTCGCCTTGAGGTGCTGCTGGGTCTCGGGCGCCAGCTGCCGCACGAGCGCCGTCTTCAGCGACGTCTGGACTCGAGCGAAGGCGCTCCGCTGCGTCTTGGACAACTCCCCGCTCTGCTGCAGTTTGCTGCTGCCTCGAAGCAACAACGCCAGCAGACGGAACACTTCGCACTTGGAGAACTCGTCCACGGCCGCTGGCGTCTCGGAGCTGTCGCCTTCCTCGCTCTTCTCCTTCTCAGAGGCGGCGGCAACGGCAGCCAGCGGCTCCAGCAGCACTCGAGCTCCCACGGCCGGGAACTTGGTCAGCAGTTCGTCGAAAGACGCACGTGGGAAACGCGAGTGCTTCTTCGTGAAGGCGTCCAGCACAACCGTGCGAATCACCTGCTGGGCCTCTTCCTGGACGTCCGACGTCGCCTCGTGGCTGCAGAGCACACGCGCCAGATACACGACCGCAGCAGACGCCACCTTGCCGGCCTGGTCCTTCTCCAGTGGCGTGGTCCGCACCACCTCCACCACTTGGCGGAGTGCGTCCAACGCTTCGCTTTGAGCCGAGGCAGAAGCCGGCAGCTCCTTGTCCTTGGCACGAAACACCTTGTGCAGCAGCACAGCCTGCAGTCGGTCGCTCAGCACGCGCTTCTCAGCGTCCGCCTTCTGCACACGAGCGAGCGCGAGGAACAACGGCGCCACGAGTGGAAGCACCAACGCACTGTGTTCCACGGCCGAAGCCTCGCTCTGCTCGACCCGCTGAGACACGAACACCTGCAGCAAGTCCACGACCCGCAGCTGGAAGTGCAGCGTCTGCAACCGCGCTCGCTTGGCGTCCTTCTTGCGCTGCGCTCGGTGCTTCACCTGATCCACAATGGCAGCCAGAGCCAGATCTTCCTGGTGCAGTGCGGCCAGCTTGGCGTCGCCGCGGAGAGCCTCCGACACGTCGTTCGCCGACGACAGCACCACTTCTTCTTCCTCCTCATCTTTGTCGGCTTCGGCTTCGTCCTCTTCTTCGTCTTCACGACGAGTGACTGGCGCAAACTCGTCATCCTCTTCGTCCTCCCGACCAGCGGCGCCTTCACCCTCCGCTTGAGGCTGCAGCACATTCACCATCGTACTCAAACACGCGGCGTTCAGTAGCGGTAGCAGCGAACGGAAGGCTTGCGTCACGATCTCACGGAGAGCGCTGGAGTCCTGGGCCAGCAGACTCAACAGCAGATCCGTCAGCACCACCATCGACTCTTCCTCCTGCTCTTCAGGCTGCTTCTTGCTCTTCTTCTTGGAGGATGTAGCCTTCTTCTGTGTCAGTAGCTGAGCGAAGCACTTGTCCAGATCGGCAGCCACCACCGCAGCGTCCTCACGTTGCTCAGGGTCCAGCAATTGCAGCCCGGCGCTCATGAACAGCAGCAGGAACGTCTCGCCCAGCGTTCGGCTCGTCGCCGTCTTCTTCGTTTTCTTCTCGCCCGCTTCCTCCTCCTCCTGGATTCGCAGAGATTCCACGTGGCCGGTCAGGACGTTGAGCTGCTCGGTCATAGCTTCGCTCAAAGGCTCACGCAGCACAACAGCCGAGGTATCAGCCTGCAGCTCCTCTGCGATAGCGAAGAGGCGACTCAGCACGCTGGCGTTGGCACGAGCTCCGTCGGCGCCGGCCAGTCCCAAGCTTAACAGCGAGAACAGGCGCGTCTTGGCGTAGGCCGCCACATTTTCAGAGAGCGCGGGCGTGGCAGCGGCCGCCTCCTGCGCCACCTCGTCAATCGCCGTCGTCTTCTTGGCCTTCTTGGCCTTCTTGGTCTTCTTGGAAGGAGTGGATTTGGCGTCCTCGGCCGACGTGAAGAACGCGTGGAACACCAGGAAGCGCAGCATGTCGTCTTCCAGCGTCTTGGCAGTGGCTTCCTCCTCGCTTTTGGCAGTGAGCTGCTCCGTGATTGCCGCCACGATGGCCTCCAGCGCCCAGACCCGCGCACGGTCCGTACGTCGATTCAGCGCCTCGATGCGCTCCTTCTCCTCCTCGAGCTCCACGAGCTGGTTGAAGCCGCCGGCGCTCAGCTTCTGCTTCTTCGAGGGCTTCTCCTCCTCCTCCTCCTCTTCATCGTCGCTGTCAGCAGAGCCACTGGCCGACACCAGCACAGCGAGCGGCGATGCGAATTGCTTCCGGAAGAAGTGGAAGAACTCAGTCGGAGCAGACGCAGCGAAGACCTGGAGACAGTGGCGAGCCGCGTCGTGCAGATAGTTCTTCTTGGCCACCGCATTATTGTACAGACACTTGACGAAGCGCGGCGTGAGGATGGAACGAAGCACGGGCGCCGGAAGCTTGGGCGACACCAGTTCGAACAGTTTGAGCGCCAGCCCCTGACGCTCGTGGCTCGTAGGCGCACCAGGAGTGCCATCGGCCGAACTGTTGCCGCCGACCAGCGAGTTCTCAACCAACACGCTCCAGGTCTCCTGGAACAGCTCGCCATCCAGCGCCGAAGCGTCTTCCGTCGGAGTCAACACGTTCCCGAAGACACCGAACCACGCCGAGTGCACATGAGGATAGCAGCCGGAGGAGCTGCGCAGCGGCGTGACCAGTAAATGCACGTGGTGGCGCCGCAACGCGCCGACTGCCGCGAAATTCTCCGGCAGCAGCTTCTTCTGTTCGTCGTCCTGTTCAATGCCGGTCGCATGCAAATAGCGCTGCACACCCACAGCCAGCAGCACTTGATCGGCGTTCCACGCTGTGATGCCGTCTTCTTCACTGCCCTTGGACGGCTGGATCTGCAGACAAGCGTGGATCGGTGCCGCCAATTCAGACAGGAAGAGATCGGCCGGCACGTCCGTCAGCAGCGATAAAGCCGCCTCGAAGCAGGCTTCGCGGAACCAGCGCTTGAAGTTCGCCATCTCCAGCAGCTCCTTGACAACCGCGGCCAGCAACGGCAAGTCACCGCTCAATCGACCCGACCGGTGCAGCGCCAATAACCCGAACAGCCGACCGAACATGTGCTCGCGCTGCTCCATGGGCTTCATGGACGCGTGCACCTCCATGGCCTCACGCAGTAGTTCGCGCGCGTCGCTAAGTGCCACCTGCTTGGGGAACGCAGCCAACAGACCGGCCAGCGCCGTGCCGAAGCCTTGGCGCGCCGCGTCACGGGACGAAGCCAGCCCGCGCACCAGCCGCTTGAGCGTGTACTGCACCTCGGCCTCCTGCTTCTCGCTCTGACGCAGATGCGCCAGCAATTGCGCCGCCGCCTGGGTCCGCACGGCGCTGTCGCTCTCCGCCAGCGTCCAGAACAGCTTGAGGAAGTCGCTCTTCTGCGCAGAGGCGGTGGGCGAGCCGGCGGCCGCCGCAGCGACCGACTCCTCCTGCTTCTGCTTCTTGGCGCCCATGGTTGTGAGCAATAATGGCGATGCTTGGCGCTGGAGCTGAGCTGCTCGCTGCGGCTGCTGGCAAACTGGCTGACTGGTGGACGCCCTTCGGCATGCGCAGGTTGTGCGAAGGTCGCGCCAACGGACCGCCTCTTAAACATGATATTTGACAACCAAAGCAACCACCGTAAGATCTCTTTTCCATTATATGCTTGTGCTCTGTAAAAAGGACCTCAAATATAATAATTTGCTTTCACGTTTCCCTTTTGAGATAAAACCGTCCAGTCTATTTATGTATGCTACCAACGAGCATCACTGCTCCGGCGCGCCGACAAGATGAGCGAAGATGCTGGCGCTCACAAGGTGCATCTCAGGACCCACGACTACCGCATTGTCGTCAGCTGGATGGAGATCCTGGAGAACGTCGCTGTCATCCATGGGACCAGCAAAAATACCTCCGCGAGCGGCCCAAAGCCCGCCAAACTGGCGGCGTTCGAGCGACTTGCGGCACACCTTCACCGCTACAGCACGACCCGAGGCCTCCCGCTGCTCACACCGCAACGCATGCAGTATCGATGAAGAACGTACAAAGCCAAGTGCATATTGACGAGAGACCTGGCGGAAAACCCAACAGGTAGAGTGCTGACGAAGCGCGAGCTCGCGAGGGGAGTGTCGGTGCAGGAAAAGCTGGAGCTGCTGTGTCCCCAGTTCGCGCGGATGGACGCACTCTTCAGCGAGGAAGCGAGAACATCTGCCACCTCCACTTCCAAACGTCGTACGACTAATAAACGCAGCCATAGCACTGATCAGGACGAGAGTGATGCTGCACGGGCACCCGACCGCGGCGTCCACCAGCGAATCCAGCGCGCAGATGCAGACGACAACGACGAAGGCGACGGCGAAGAGCTCGCTGGTGTTGGCGCTGGTGCTGGCGAAAGCGGTGGTGGGGACATGGACGCCAGTCCCGCACGGAACAGCGACAGCGAACGTACGTCGCGGACGACTCACAAAACTAAGCAATGTCTATCTACCCCACCGTACCTCTGCTGACCTCGTGCAATGTAAAAGACGTCGAGGAAGAGGTCCGAGTCGCCTGGACCCCCAGTGACGAAAGAGCGGCGACATCATCTGCGGTCAGCCAATCGGTTGGACCTGGAGAGCCGTCGCGTCTGACCCACGAGAAGCGCAAGCAAACGACCACGTCTGGTGCAGGCGAAGGCGGTTCCAAGCGCTCGAAAGCCCCATACAGCGAGGCAAACACGAGTGACAAGCCAACGCGTAACTCTGACCACGAACCCTGGCGGGCACTAGCAGAAGCCTACGCGAAAGCCAGCATTGAGAAGTTGGCGCATTGTGAGCGCAAACTCCAACGCAAAGAGCGGCAGTGGGAAGCAGACCAAGCGGAACGGGAGACCCAGCGTCAACACGAGGCGGACCAGCGCAAATTCGAGCACGAAAGGCTCTGCCAAGCTCGCATGCAAGAGCTGACGCTGGAATTGGTGCGCCAAGGCAAGACAGCAGCGGAAGTCCAGGAGTTCATGGCACTCGTCGACGGTTTGCCCTGAGGAAGAGGTCGTTATCGGTTCGTCGTCGGTCCGTTGGCTGAGCCAAGTTGAGTGGCCGCTGGCATTCTCGATCATAGCGATGCCTGCTCTCATCTTGACACACCCAGGGCGTTCTGGGCAAGCCGAAACTCACCTCGAGTAGCACATCGAGATCTTACCACCCCAAGAGCTCGCATGACAACACTACACATTTGGTCCGGCAACTTGGACCTGGGGTTCCTGTCCTTCGTGGCACTTCACAACGACGGTAGTGGCGGCACTACCCGATCTCCTAGCTCAAGATTCGCTGCCGGTCCTGTCTTCTTTTCGACGCGGTATTGCTCAGCGCAAGACTGTGATGCCACCAGCGTCATCAGGACGAGAAGTCGAGTTTCGCTCCAGACTGCGGTGTGCGTACGTGGCTGCTACTGCAAGCGTCTACTCTTTGTGAAACGATCATTTTCTAGCGTAGTTATCTCAACAACCAATCCTCGATTTGGACACTGTCGTTCTTTCACTTCCTTCCCTATGCGTGACCACTCGCTTTTTCCTATCTTGTACCTGTCCAGCATGGCCGAAGCGCGTCCGCCCGCACGATACCGTCGAGCTTCAGCCTCCGCTATCGCGGTATCATGTCTTGCAAGTCGGCTTGCAGCACACAGAGTTCCTCCCCAATGGGTATGTACAGATTCCTCACTTGGCGACGCTCAGCTGGAGACGCGTCTCGTGCTGCGTGACGCCCGCAAACGTGACGTCGGCGGTGGGAGCTGCTTGTTGGCTAACAGCCACACAGCGTGGCCATCCTCGAATGAACTGGGCTGGCCTTGTACATGCTGCTAACGAGGAAGCCCGCAGTCAATGCAGTCGGCACTGGTAGTTCACCGAAAGTCGAGCTTCCCGATTTGAAGCGGCATCTGCGTGCCACGACAGACTCGTCGCCACACAAAATCGTTCGACAGGTTCCGATGAATTGACCACAATCCGTAAAGACTTAGTGGGCTAGATTGTAAGTCCGAGTTGCAATGGGAAGTTGTTGACTGCCTTGGTGACCCAGTTAGGACGCGCCAGCTGCGGCCTCGAGCGCCTTGACGAACTCATCTACCCGCGCGGCGTTGACCTTCAGAAGGAACTGCGCCATCGAACCGCCCTCAACCTGCAGTGCCAGCGTCACGCCCGTCTTCTTGCCTTTCACCTCGTGGGGTCGCACGGTCAGACCCTTGTAGAGCGACGAGTTGAGCACAATCTTGCCGATCTCGTTGCGCACCAGGATCCTGCAGCATCAGACGCATACATAGATCCAGTTAACAACGGCTGCGGGTGGAAGCATGACCCGAATTCGCAGTCACGTACCTCGCGCTCTTGGTCTCCTTGTTCACGAGCACCTTGAGCGGGTGGACGCCCTTGTCCGCCCAGCGCTTCTCGTCGTTCTTGAACTCAAAGAC
>MBAC02004204.1:0-17204 GCA_001712635.2 Nothophytophthora sp. Chile5 | reverse complement strand
GCCAAGATGTGCATGGCGCCGCAAGAAACCGAGTTCTGGATCTCTCGACTGGCGGAGCTTAGCGTCGTAGGCACGCTCAACAGCGGGACGAAGGTGGTCAACTACCACGACGGTGGCTGCGAAAGTGTAGCCGAAAGATGCCATGAGCAGCAGTACCAAGTGCCGCCGCCACCAAAGCAGGGAGGACGCTGGCCTTGCGGCCAGTTGACGGCGAAAGGCATCGAGATGATGCGACGCAAGGGCGAAGCGCTGCGTGGCCGTTACGCGTCCTTCCTGGCGGATATCGACCCAATCCGCGACGTCCACGTGCAATCCACGAACATCCGCCGCACCATCCGGTCGGCGCAAAGTCTGCTCGTCGGCATGTTCCCGGCTTATTTCCTGAATGTCGACGCAGAGAATCAATTGTCTACCAATACGGCGTTGGCCTCGGACAGCCAGAATTTCCTGGCCAATATACCAGCGATGCAGACGCGAAAGCGCGCCGGAGAGTTTGTGATCCACGCCGACGACTCCAACAGTCTGGCGCCGCAGCACTCGTATGAACTGTATAAGGATCTGGGCAAAATGCTGGCCGACGAACTGCGGCAGCATGCACCGTCAGGATTCGCAAAGGCCTCTCAACGCATTAGCCAGGTGATCGGTGCCGAGTCCAGCAAGCTGGTGGCGTGGACTGGATGTGAGTCTGATGCGATCCTTTGCTGGCCGAGTGAGCCGTTGCTGACGTGAATGTGGCCCTGTGATTTGTGTGCTAACGACTGAAGTAAGAGAGGTGCTGGTGTGTCGCCAAGCCCACGGCTTGGCCTTCCCCGACGGGCTGGATCAGAAGCTGTTCGCTCAGATCTGCGACTACGACGCGTGGCTGTGGCACCACCTATACGGCAAGCGGGAGTTCTGCCGCAGCAGCTTCCGGGCCGGCGTGCAACGTATCTACTCGTACTTGAACGACGTTCGAGAGGTTTGCCGATGCTATTGACGCTGTGCACTTGCCACTTTAGATAGCGCCCAGGCACTCACTACGCTTGTTGCTCACTTGCTGCTGTGCAGAACCGAAGCGGCCACAAGTTCTCGCTCTTCTCCGCCCACGACAACTCGCTGGTGGCGTTCGTGAACGCCCTGCAGCTGCAGGTGCCTGCTGTGATCCCGCCGTACGGAGCCATGCTCGTCTTCGAGGTCTTCCGGCACCGAGTCACGGGTGAGTTCTTCTTGAAGGCGAGCTTCGAAGGCGCCGAAGTGACCTTCGCGGGCCATGAGCACTCGGCGCTGTGCCCGTTCGCGGTGTTCCAGCAGGCGGCGCAGAGCTTCCTGTCCTATGACGCCGATGCCAAAGCCGCGCTCTGACGACAGCCGTGACGGCGTCTCCTCCACCGCCACCAGCTTGGCGCTCGCGAGCCAAGCACTGTTACTCTGGATCGAATCTGGCCAGAATGCATGCGTGTCAAACTGGCACGCATTCACTCTGGCTCATCTGATTCGAACGGGCTTTCGTCCAATCACCAGCGTGCTATCCAACGCGTAGCGTCCTCCCTTTCACTTAACCGCAACCTCAACTGTCTAATTAACCATAACTGTGCTCACCTCAGCCGAACTTCACTCACTCATCAATCCGCCAGCAGCTCCGAAGCTCCGAAGCCTCCGCTCTTCATCCACCGCCTTCCTCGCAATGGCCGACGCTTCCTCCGCTCCTGCCGAGCTGGTGCTGCGCCACGTGCTGCTGTTCCATCGCCACGGCGACCGGACGCCCGTGCTCACGGAGATCGGCACCAAAGTCCGCATGACGTCGGAGGAGAAGGACTTCTGGGCCTCCAAGGTGGCCACGCCCGAGCAGCTCGCGCAGCTGGAGCTCGCAGGCAAAGCCGTGGGTCGGGACCCATCGCAGCCTCCGGTCATTAACCCGGCGCGTGGAGCCAGGTATCCCTGCGGTCTGCTTACGAAGAAGGGTGTGGAGCACATGACCGGCAAGGGCCGTGCGCTCCGAGAGCGATACGGAGACTTGGTGGTCGATGCGGACGGCAAAGTGGAGGCGGATCAGGTGTATGTGCTGTCCAGCAGCGTGCCACGCACCATCGAGTCGGTGCAGTGTCTTCTGCGCGGCATGTTCCACGAGGAAACGCAAGAGACGGAGGCGCCGACCGAAGCGCCGACGTTCCACATCCGCACGTACAACCACAACGTGCTGGCGCCCATGCATCCGCTGCAGGTGTTCAACGAGATCGAACTCATTGTGAGCGACGACGTGGTGGCGCTGCGTAACCAGAACGAACGTGAGGCCATGGACAAGCTGAGTCTGCACCTGCGCGAGTGCCTGGGCATATCCGCCGACGTGCCGATGCCCTGGACGGCCGTCAAGGATGCGCTCACGTGCCGCAAGGCGCACGACTGGCCGTTCCCCGAGGGCGTGGACGACAAGGTGTTCGAGGAAGTGGCAGCGTACGACGCGTGGCTCTGGCACCGTCTGTACCAGCGCAAGGAGTTCTGCTACCGCGTCTTCAAGGACGGCGTGCAGGAGGTCTACGGCCATCTGAAGGCCGTGGTGGAGGACAAGCACCAGCCGATGCCCAAGCTGTCCTTCTTCTCGGCACACGACAACTCCATCGTGGCGCTCGTGAGTGCGCTGCAACTGCAGGTAGGCCCCCAACTGCCCGAGTACGGCACCATCGTGGCTTTCGAGGTGTACGAGGACGTGTCCTCGCACGACTTCTTCCTGAAAGTTCTCTTCGAGGGCGAGGCCGTGCCTTTCGCGGGCCACCAGCACGATCCGCTCTGTCCGTTCTCGCACTTTGAGGCTCTGGCACTCGAGTTTCTAGCAGTCAAGGCCTGAGCAGCAGCAGCCTGAGCAGCAGCAGCCTGAAGCTCTCGTCAACGAATGAAGGCGAGGAAGTGTGTATTACTCGCGCGGCGTCATCGAAGCCGCCCAGGTATTATGCACGATCAGTGGACTACGCGGCGTCCGGCCGTCGCCTTCATCGGCTGGCTGTGCCTTGTTTTTCGCGAAGATGTCCATATAGTTGGCGTTCTTGTACGTCGTGGACTTCCACCACGCTTCCGTGTCCTCTTGCTCGTCTTGGTCGCCACCTTTGGCCGCTTTGTGCGTCTTCGACTGGGCGACCTGCTTTGCTAGCAGCGGGTTCTTCTTCCGGAAGGTGCTGGCCAGCAAACTCGCCTTCTCCTTGGGCTTACTGACCTCCTTCGTGGCTTTCTCAGCGACACCCCACCATGCCGGCGGCTCCAGCCACCAAGTGCCTGCGTCCTTGAGACCCGCAGGTGCTTCGCCTTTCGCTCCAGCGTCGTTGGCCTTCGCTGAAGGCTTCCCAGCCGCGTCGCTCGGCTTGGACTGCCACAACGACAGGTTCTTGGCCTCGATGGCCTTCTGGAGCGACTCGAAGCGCCAGAACTCGCTCTCCACATACAGGTCGCGCAGCAGTTTGGCGTCCGACGGCAGGATCCCATCGCGAAGGAACCGCAGGATGTGACGGAACAGCCACCAGTCCCGATCCACGCGGAAGCAGCCGCTCTCGTTGGTGCTGAGCGGCGAATCGTCCTGCACGAAGGCGGCGAGCAACGAAGCCGGATCCTTCGCGGCTACGGCAGCCGAGAGCTCGAAGAGCTGGCCGCCTACATCCACAGTCACCCGCCGGTCTCGAGCTGAAGGGAACGCTGCGAGGCAGAACCAGTCGGACGAGCGCGAGGCTTCGAATCGCTCGCGTTCGGACGCCAGAAGCGCGTGCTGCAGCAACAGCTTGCGCTTCTCCCGGCGGATGAACGCGCGCTGCTTCGCCACCTGTCAGAGGGTCGACAAGAGTCCCGTACTCAGTTGCTGAGAACCGGAGAAGACGCGGGGATAAGCGCACCCACCCGCTCGTATTGCAGCTCGAGGTTCTGACGCTTGGAGGTCACGACCGTGCGGTGCAACAGCGCCTGCTCGTCTTCCCGGGTTTGCACCGCTCGCTTCCACCGTGCTCGCCCTTCCTCGTCGCCGATGTCGCCCAAGAAGAGGGCGTCGACAGATTCCGGAGCCGAGGCCTGGCGCGGTGGCTTGCGAGAGCTCATGGCGGCCTGAGCTTGGGGATTCAGTTCTGCCTGCCGGCTCGAGATAGGAAACCTCAGGCGTCGAAACGTCGCGCCGGCAACGACCTGAACTGGCCAGACAGGCGGCGGTTCTCGCAGCCGCAGCAACAGCCTTGAATGGGGCAATGACGTCGCGAAGATACTGACACCTGGCTATGGATTGGCGACGACACACATTCAAACTGCAAGGGGCTGCGACAGAGGAAGCTGGAACACGAGCAGAAGGTGGATGGTGGGCTGGATGGTAGAGAATAGAGAACTTGACCCTCTCTGCTAGAGTCTACAGCGCCAGCATGGCCAACAGAGCTGTCATCGCCATGGTGAATGGAGTCCTGCTCTTCCGAAGGCCGTCACCTCCATTGCTGATATCATTCTTCGATGGAGCTGATGCCGAAGAAGTGATTGCCGCGTCTGAACCCGAAAACGAGGAGGACGCTGATGCTGTGGCGGAGGTGGGGCACTCGCCATCCGACGCCAGGGCGAGTGACGCATTGCCACATTGCGCATTCCGGAAGAGACAGTCATTGCCGTACGTGACGTCGTCGGATCCGCAGACCGGGACGAACTCTTTGGTGCAGACGGAGCTGCTGCAGGATCCTCCTTCTGACCCCGAGGTCACGCCGGCGTCGCTCTCCCCCATGCCGCTATTCGAGTCACTAGTGCTGGCGTCGCACTCCCCCGAGGACGCCAAGGTCAACGAGGCGTCCGAGCACTGCGCTCTTCGCAGCTCGCACTGGTTGCTGTAAGTCTCGCTGTCGGAGCCGCACACTGGCGTGTACACGTCCAGACACGCGAACTCCTGCAGACAGCTCTCGGTGCCGCTCGAGCTGCTGCTTAGACCGCTGGGGCACTCGCCTTGCGAGACGATCTCGAGCGTCGCGTCCCCAGAGAGGCACAACTTCCGACGGAACTCGCAGTCGTTGCCGTACGTCTCGCCATCCGAGCCGCACACAGGATCGAAGATCGCCAGACAGGCGAAGGCGCAGCCTGCCGTGGACTCCGAGCCGGACTGCGCCTTGGCCGTCGCCACGAAGAGCGCTGCTGTAGCGAAGAGCTGCATGGAGAGAAGGATATGGGCTCCTCGAGAAGTGCGTTCGCCAGCTTTCTCCTCCAATTCTTTAGAATTTGCACCTCATTGTGGTAATTTAAGAGTGGGAGATCTCGAGATTAATTTTTAGGCGAGGTTGAAGTTTGCGATACAAGGTACGTTTATCAGTAGGGTAAGCAAAATGATGCAGTGAACCATTCAACGTCAACAGAAAACCACCCTGTTTTGGGTAAACCGGTTAGCTTGCAGCTTAAATTGCTATCGTAAGCCAGAAAGTGGATCTTTTTCCCAAATTCAAGCCTTGATCACACGAAAGTGCCAGCCAGAAGAGAGAGAGAGAAGTGATTACCAGGGGGATAAAGCGCTTCTAGAGATTTCGATACATGGAGGAGCCATGCTCCTTCCCTCCGTCAGATCTCTCCATTCCATCAAACTGTGACCTCAGATGCAGCCACGGTCCTGATCTGATTCGCACCGGTATACCGGTCTCTCGGTAGGACGACCAGCAAATGTAGCCATGTCATTGGCTCGCAGATTAGCGAAATCTCGTCCTCGATGGTGATTGGCGCATCCCGCGATGCGCATTCCTGCCATTCTGTCCGCCTTGCTCTGCCTCCCGCGCTCATCGTGCTACAGGTGTCCATTTCCACGTTGCATCGATCAGTCCAGTGTCCTCTCAATCCCATCGCTTCACTGACTGCTGCGTTGCTCATGTTGCAAAGTCTCCGTGTGCTGCAACTGGGACTGCAGGTCGCGGTGCTGGCGCTGGTGGCAGCTGCCGTGTGTCTCCATTCCTGGGAAGTCATCGAGTTCAAGAAAACCTCCAACTCCTCAAGCAGCAGTGCTGCTACAAGCGCTCAGCAACTGGCGTTCGCCCCGGACGGCTACTGCGTCCATCGTGGCAACGGCAGCTCGGTCTGCCATCCTTACCTGTACGCCATCCTCGAGAACGCTCAGCGACCCGACGACTGGCCAGCCACCGCTCCTGATCCGCTCGCCATCCACCCCGGTCTCGGCAAACGCGACAGCGATAACAACAACGAGTTCGTGCTGGTTCAGGCGCTAACTTGCTGGTGTCAAACGCGTGGCGAGCTGTCGTTTGTGATGCAAGGCACACAGAGCTTGGCGTGCCTCGTGGTGCTGGAGACCTGCAAGTACACGATGGTTCTGTGGGGGTTCTTCGCATCGCTTGGCCTCGGTCTGTCGACTCTCTTCTCTCCTCGGAGAACCGAAATGACTGACAGTTGCTACGCCTTCTGCAGCTACGCGAGTGCGATGCTCGGGCTATTAGCGGCGCTGGCCTGGTGGTTCTACAGCAGCTCATACATCGACCGCGAATACCTGACGGAGCTGGAGCTGCTCTGGCATCACGGCGCGTCCTTCTATCTGACGCTGGCGGCGCTCGTGGTCGCGTTAGCGAATGCAGCGGTGGTGATACACATGCCAGAGCCATCCGGGGCGAAGAACCTCGCCCAGCTTCACGCTCGCCCTTCCGCTGTATCTGGAAGTCCCGAGGCACTCGACCCCCTCTCCTGTCCAGCCAACTATCTCGTGTAAATCGTCTGTCCAGTCCCTGAAGTCAAACTGAATTAAAGTCACATTAAACCAGTCCACCAGCTGTCCATGCTGACCTTGTGCGCTAGTAGATCTCGGCCATGATGTTCACGACAAGCGCCGTCCAACCGGAGAACGGGTGGCATCGTTGGCCACGACCATAGCGCTGTTCAGCGTGGATGTCGCCACTGTACTGCTCCCAGAGGTACCCGGTGCGCTCATACTCTCGGTAGATGTTCTTGATCACGTTGGCTCGCAGTTCGGCATACACTTTCGCAAACTCCGCTTGATACGGACTGCCCGTACTCGGTTCCGCATAGTAATGCAGCGCATCCAACGCCAGATAGTTAGCGTTCATCCAGATGGCTCCACGCCAGTAAGGGTTGTCGCCCGGCGCGTTCTCGCGTTCGTAGAACAGGTCGCGCGTGGACAGGGAGCGCAGGCCAAAGGGCGACCACAGATGCGCTGGGTCGGCCAGTTGCCTCAGCAATGCAAGCAACTTGGGCGAGTCGGGCAGCAAGACCTTGAGCAGCAGCGGAAACATACTCACGTAGCCAACGTGCTTCACATGCTGCAGCTTCGTCATGCCAGGGATGAAGACTTGCAGCATCTGCAGGCCGCCACGACCATCGCCCAACGGGAACATGTAGTTCGGGTGACTCGGAGGACACACGACCTGTCGGTTTTGCACCAGTTCAGGCGGTGCCGTAGCGTCCACGACTTGGCCTTCGTCATTGCGACAGCGGATCGCCACTTGGTGCTCGATCACGCCGTCTTCGCTGTGATCGCCCACGTCAAAGTACGACTGCGCTGCTTCAAGCCAGTGATACTTGTCCAGTCCGGCGAAGAACCGCTCGCGCTTGGCCTGGAAGAGCTGAGCATCAACGTCCTGCTGGATGAACGCCGCGAGCTTGGTCATGATGTCGCTGGACCGGATCATCCACGACAATAAGTCCACGTGCATCTCGCGGTCACTAGGGGACGACGCTCGAGGGTAGTCGTCCAAGCCTGAAGACAGCGTGTTCGAGATGAGTTTGCCATCGTTCGGGACGCGACCGCGCCAGCGGAAGCTCATGGTCTTCTCGTCCTTTTGTGGCCCATACTGCGTCGTCAGAAACCACTCGTACCACCGCTTGAGGAACGGGAAGATCAGTCGGACGAAGCTCTGCAGCTCCTTGGCTTCTGAAGCAGAAGCTTCCTGCCGTTGCACCATCTTCTCTAAGGCCAGCAGCAATGTGGGCGGGTTCGCGTGCTCCACATGCTGCACCAGGAATTCGGCAGGCACGCGACGCCGTGCGCTCTGACCCAGAATCTGCTCACGAGCGATGTATCCATCCTCCTCCATGAGTCCGAGCCAATGTGCGATCACATCGCGCGAGATTTGCTCATCGAAGGCTGAGATCCCCATCTGATGGAAGCCTTCGTCCCATACAAAGCCTCTCGGGAAGAAAGAACGTGAAGGCACGGCCGTGAACAGTGGCTTGATAGGTGACTCAAGGACCTCCGACTTCTCCGGATCGTGCTGCACCAGGGAACTGCCGTAGAAGTACCCTGTGCCGCCCACCAGATTGCTGAAAGCCGCCTTCGCAAAGGCCACAACGCTCACATTAAACGGCAGTTCCTCTCCCTTCTCTGAGGTCCACGTCTTGGTCGACAACTGGAAGCTTCGCTCGAACTTGTCCTCGAACTCCTGCGAATACACGGCGAGCTTCTCGGTCACGAACGCATCGATCGGCGTCTTCACGAGACTGGCGGCGTTTGAGGACGCGGCTTCATTAAACAGCACGTCCAGCACCACGTCACCCACTTTGAAGGCCTCGGAGTCGACCTCCACAATTGCCTGGACGACCACCAGCGAGCTGTCTTCTTCAATGAAGTTGTCCAGCACAATCTCTTTATCCGCCTTGAGATCCTTGGAGTTCTCGCCACCAGGACGCTCGGCCAGCGCCACCAGCCGCTCCTTCACGTTCAACACGTTGGTGTCTTTCAGTCCAGCGTAGCGCAATTCCACGTTGTGGATCGAGGAGCGTTGGGTCTTGAGTTGCATCTGCATCTGGAAGCTCAGAGGTGCGTGGTCCTCGTCTTCGGGTCCTTCACTCTCCAACACCAGCTGAATGCACGACGCCTCCTCCTCCTCACACTGCAGTGTCGTGGGCTCCGCCGTGATCTCCATCAGGTTCTGCAGCTTCTGGCGACACGCGTGGCCCAGACTCTCATCTGCACAGCCTAGATCCACGTAGAAGAACAGCGACAACTTGGTCGTTTTGTCCACCTGTCGACGCTGCAGTCGCTCATCCCTGGGCGTGAGTGGCGCTGCCTCAATACGCGCCGCCCAGCCTTGCCGATCCGGCGTCAGTAGCCTTGCGTAGCTGGTGGTGAGCTCCAGACGGTTGAACTGATCCTGTACATCTTGGCGGCCGAAGCGCCAGCCGTCGTGTTGCAGCCAGCCGTAGCGCTGCAGTCGGTCCTCTTGGCGGCACTGGTGGCGGAGCTGAGACACGTCTTCAAGCCCAGACCCCCATATCAGCCCGGCCGACACGAACTGCGGCGTGGACCGCGAGCGCAGTCCGAAGTACAGACCCGGGCGGAAGGTGCCCCATCGGAACCGCTCGATTGAGTTGGCGTCAGTGTAGTCACGCAGCGCCGCGTAGTCCAATGGCACTGGCGCGGGGGGCGAAGGAGGATATTGAGGCCAGTAGAACGCAGTCAGAGCGGCGAGGAGAGCGGCGAGCAACGCGGCGAAGAGCGGCAGTCCCCGCGAGCTGGTCCCTTGCACTGCCATCGGATGAAGGGCCACGTCACCTTTTGCGCTTGATTGACAAGGCTGACAGTTGGGTACTTGGGTTATACGCTTTAAGAGCATGGACATAGTGATCCTGATATGATATTCGACACGAACCAAAACGGCATAACGCTTTGGCGATCATATGATTATTAGTGACATCGAACTTAGGCCTTTCCACCCTGCCATTCTCGATAAGGTTCGGTCGTCACGCGCTGACGGACGGTGGAGGCAGGCAGTCGCTCTCTTCGCCATGCATCGCGCGGCTTGTGCTTCCTGGCGCGCGGCGCTGCGTTGCCGCGCGGGCCTCCCACCCGCCTGCGCCTCTATTTCGTGCTTCTCCACGTCTGGCGCGATGGCGTCCACGCCTTCAGCGTCCACGCCGCACGTGGCGATGGCTGCGTCGTCGTCCCGTCTCGACGGCCGAGCTGAGATTCTGACGCTGTTGGAGACCAGCATCGTGCAACGCGAGGCTTCGCAGGCGCTCGCATGCTTCGACAGGCTGCAGCAACAGACGGAGGCGATGCAGAATGACCCCGCGCTGCTCCAGAGACTGGCGTTGCTGGTCGCGAAGCGCGGCGACAAGCGTGAGATCCCTCGCGCGGTTCAGATTCTACGCAATGTTCTGGCAACTCCAGGCTTCGTGGTGGACGATTACACGCAGCTGGCATCCATCTACGTCATGGACGCGTGTCTCCGCCTCGGCAGACTGCGAGATGCGCTTCAGGTGTGCGGTTTTCACAATGAAAGGGTGGGGAGTTGGCTCGAAACACTGACAAATTGGACGGATCATGCGGGTGTTGCTAGGTGTACGAAGCTGCTATTGCAGCGGACGTGCTGCTGGATTTGCCAGTGTATGACGCGTTGGTCCGCGCGCTGGTGGATGCAGGCCGTGTGGACGAGGCTGAAGCTATCCTGAAGAATACGATGACGCAGAGCGACGTCAAGCCCACGGAACGCACCTTCGCGCCCATTCTGGTTGCCATTATGCAACGATGTCAGTATGAGGAGGTCACAGCACTGCTGGACCACGGCCGCTCAAATGGCGTGGACTTCTCCCGCGAGGTACGTGCAACTCGAGAGCTCAAGATGGCAAAACTGGAGAGCCAATCTACTGCGTTTTGAAGATCTGAACGGATGTTATTGGCTTGGCGTTTGCAGACGTACGACCCGTTGGTGGGGCTGTCCCAAGAGCAATTCAACTCGGACAACGTGGACCGCCTCGGAGTCTTCATGGAATACGTGAATAACGCAATGAAGGCGGACGGTGTACGTGTTTCCCGCGCCTCGAAGCAGACGAAGCTGTGGGCTATTGCCAGGCTAACCTTGGGTCACTCGTTCTTTGTGTGTGATGCTTTATATGACAGCACTGGGATGATGACGAGGATGATGACGATGACGTCGACTTCGATGTTGAGGACGACGACTTCGACGGCGACGACGACGAGTTTGACGATGATGACGAGTTCGATGACGACGAGGAGGACGAGTTCGACTAGGCGAACCGCAGTCTCTGGCTGAACGCAAGGCATTGGCGGAGGCCGCCGCTTCAAGGCAGGCGTCCAGACCCGACATCAATAGACGGCGTTAGCGCCTTTGTACCGTTCGGGCGTGCCGTGCCTCTTCCTTTACTGTTGGACCTATCGCAGTTCTCGAGCCATTGCTGACCAATCGTTGGATCAAGTGCGTCCGCCTCTACCTGCTTGCTTGCTTCAAGGCTTCTCGCGGTAATGCAGTGAGTAGGACGATGGTCGTCCCTCAGACTGACCCAGCCCAACGTCCAAAGAGCGCAACTCAGTCGACTGTAGAGGCACGAAGGCAAGGGCAGTGGCGGTTGTCAACAACGCTGGCTGAGATCGGCATCCGCCATCCACGGGCCAATGGAAAGCTACGTATGGATCTTGATTGGCGCGCGTCAAATGGTGACGCAACGGTCTGGCAATTGATCTGTTTGTCCACTGCTAGCTGCGTACAACAGCCTGAGCTCTGGGGCCTAAGGTTCATGCCCACCGAATGTTGGAGTCTGGTTATTGGATCATTCGATGATTGGAGCATACCCGTTCGCTTGCTTCAGGTTGCATAGCGAAGCAAGGTGGATCTATAGTCCGCATCCTGTTGCCATTGAACGAAGCTGACTCAGCTAATACAAAAACACGCTCGTGTTGGCACCTTCAGCTTCACCGACTCCGCGTACGCCTTCCAC
This sequence comes from Nothophytophthora sp. Chile5, assembly GCA_001712635.2. NCBI lineage: Eukaryota > Oomycota > Peronosporomycetes > Peronosporales > Peronosporaceae > Nothophytophthora > Nothophytophthora sp. Chile5. The sequence goes on along the minus strand of MBAC02004204.1, from coordinate 5,549 downwards.
TTGACAACGAACTTTCAAATGCTGTGCTCCTTTACGTCATCGATCGGTGCACTGCACTGAATGGATCAGCGAGACACGTCCAACCAACAGCTGTCGTTTTTCCACCATTGGCAATGCAGCCGGATCGGCAAGATCGGCGGCGACGACAACGTCGACTGAGTTTCACTAGATGAACGAACGACCGGTGCCGTATCTTTGGAGTGGAAGATCCTTGCGTTGCACGCAAGGCATACGCGTAGATAGCGAACGGAAGGCGCTAAGAGGTGGTAGGAGTCCACCTGTACGTGTTCTCTTGCCTCCGGTCAGTGTGCCACTTCAGCGAGTAGCAGTTGCCGTTGTCGACGTCCTCTGCAGCGGAGCTCGAATGGATCCATCTGGCGGCGTAATGGACCGTACCTCACTCGCGAGTCACAGCAAACCAATCAACCGAACAAGCCGCCAGCGAGCGAGCGCCTCCCGTATCTTGCTTATCTAATTGAGCGCTCGAGTCAACACCCTCCTTCGTTGTAATATCCAGGTTGAGTAGACCCAATGCATGTAGCGCACTCAACGTTTGCCGACACGCTTGCGTGGTCTTGGTGTGTGGTTTCCTGCGCTTTCGGTCGGATGGAGAAGATCGAATGTTGCACTGCGACCCCCAAGAGAACCGGCAAATCCACATGGAAAACGGTGGGATGACCTCCCGCTCGCATATTGAGCTGAGTGGCATCGCGCACATTGCGGAGATCGTCGGCGCCACCTGATTTTGGCGAAACCGCGTCTTTTCCACAGTTCTATCGAGTGTCAGAGGTCTGTCAACGCGTTCGACTATGGCCTGCACAACACCTGGAGCGGCAGGATATGCGTTCTGCAATGAGAGAGCTGGGCCTTGAAGCATGCCACTGTGTGCGACGCCTGCAGCGTCTGTGGCTTGGAGGTTCCAACTTGCCGATAGACGCGGCGGTTGATGATGCCGAGGGACTGTGTCACCGCTGCTGCAAGGGACCAGTTGATGCCCACTCCGATTCGAAGGAACTCGATAGATCTCGATTCAGGGAAAACGGACCGAATACCAGCTTACCATCGAGTCATTCTGCATTTCGATCGACAGGTAGCACCATGATCCGTCGGTCTCAGAGTCAACAGTGCTCCTCGTATGCCTTGCTTGCGTTCGCCGCGATCTACTGGTTCATGTCGTTGACGAGTGGTTCGACCGTCCATCCGAGCCGCGAGCTAGCGACGACTTCGACTTCTGGCTCTGAAGATGGAGCGGCGTTACCAGTAAACGGATCCTTCAGCTTCGACGGCAGCACGTCCGACATTGCTCGGCAGCTGTACTTGCGTCACGCCGCAGGAGAAAGCATCGCGAAGGTGGCACCTAATACAATGCCCAACGCAGTCACGGAGCGTCTCGAGACACTCGGCGTGTCCTACAGCGACTTACCAGGCTTGCTGCAGCGCGCGGTGCTCTGGGACTGCGGCTTTGTCATCACCCCCGAGAACGACGCCGTGCAGGTTCGGACGCTTGGTGGTCGGTCCATGGCGCAGCTGGCGGTGTCCAAGCTGGAGTTCGGCGTCACAGGTTGCACTGCCTTCAACTGCAGTCAGCCCAACAACGAAACGTACTACGCCAATGAGTTCTGCACGGGCACGCAGATGCTGACGGCCGCCAAGTGTCTAATCGAAGCCTTTGGCTCGGACGCCAGCGAATATCTCGCCATGTGGTCGAATGGCGGCGACCCCGACGTGACTCCGGAGATCCGGGCGGTGAAGCATGCGTGGCTGGACTCGTCCTCGAATGAGTCCTACGTTGTGTACGCCGTGCACACCATGAGGGTGGACTCAGAGCCATCGTACGGCAGTTGCAACTCCGGAGGCTACGGGTCGCTCGTGGTGCCCTGCTATGGGACGAGAGGCGCGTCTGTCGAGGTTCTCGCGGTGATGACGCAGCCAGTCGCGAGTCCGTGGGTGACGACATGGTTCAAGACGTACCAGTCAACGACGGAGGCCACCGTCGGCCAGACAAGCAGCGAGAGCGCGGGCTTTGACCTGCTGCTGCTGGTCCCAATCGTCTGTGCTGCTCTATCACGGAGGGCGCCTCCGATGCCGCCCACTGCGAATATCCAGGTCTGACTTGGGTGGAGACTTTCTCATCTCCACGTTTGCTTACTTCTTCATCTCGTGAACGGTTTCATGCGTCCGAGACCTAACACCTCGCTCTTGAACAGTTCCAGCATGTTGATGACCGCGTTCACGTCTCGGTCCCAGTACCGAGCCTCGCACTGCTTGTGGTCGCAGCGCAGCACCGCGTGGCACTTCTTCTGCTTCAACTCCACCTCAGCTCGATTGCGCGCCAGCACCACGCCTTTGCGCTTCCTCCGCTTTGGGAGCCTCGAGTCGACGGAGTAGCGAACTGATGAGAGCGTTTGGTGGCACTGCGAGCAGAGCTTGCTCGTCCTGAACTCGTCCATGGCTCGTTTCCGCCAGCCAAGGACGCCGAAGGCGGAAGCAGGCAACAGGCGGAAGCGTTCTTTTCCTGGTCGCACGAGATCTCGAAACCAACGTTCGTTTATAGATAGGCAGGTAGAGCAGCTGGCCCGCACGCTTTGGGCCAGCTCGTGTCATTCGACATTTTCCGCTCGAAGACACCCCACCACTCCACACCCCGGAAAGTGGTCCCAATAGAAGTCATTGTCCCCCATCAAGTGCGAGCATTGGAAATGGAAACCACTGTTGCTCGCTTTCGCAGCGCCACTTTCAACCCCTTGACCGGGCTCGGCGCGTGGCCCTTAAATCCGTTGCGCCTGCTCCAGTCCCCGTACGCCACGCACGTCTGACTTCCCACAGTCGGAACGATGCGCCTCGCTATCTCGTCCACGGCAACGCGTGCCATGCGCTGCCGGAAAAACTTCCACTTCAGGAATGGCTGGTCCACGCAAAACTGCATCAGGAATTGCACATTACGCCAAAAGTACTCCAGTCGCACTAGGTACTTCGCGTAGCTAGCCGTTTTGAGTGAGGGCATCCCGTGAAGAATTGCTTGGTAGTCCGGGTGACGTTTCCTTTGGCCCTCGTTCCACGCCCGAAAGCGGCTGAAACCAGCCAAGTGGCGGTACTCGCGGGTGGTCACGCTGACGATGTCACGGCCGTTACGGTGGCGAGGCGCCTTCGGTGTTCGTATCCAGCGAGGCCGATCTTTCTTTCTTTTCCTTCTCGATCTGCGCCGGCGTCGATGCCGTTGATCGTCTGATCGGAAGTCTTCTCGTACCGCAGTGCAAATCGCTCGCATGCCAGCGTCGAGCCCTATCATGACGTTGGGCACATACCCTGGCGGAACAACTCGGGCCTCGCTTGACTTCTTTGCTGCCCTTTCCTCCTCTGTCTGCGGCCGGAACAGCAAAACCGACGAGCTGTAGCCATCAGTCGTGACTTGATTGGCAAAGAGATGGCTGGCATGTTCGTATTTCTCCTCGACTGTTAACTGAGCAAACTCGGTCTTGCTCAATGGACATTCAGGAGTTCTAGTTTCGAAGCCAGCGATATCGAACGCATGGCGCATAACTGTCCATCGTTTCTTTGAGAACGATGATGCGCTCAAGCTGACGCTGGGGAGATCCCAGCGATAGTCACAAACTCGCTGTCGGATGCGCCTGTAGAACCCAGCGAGAGTAGCCCCATTGATCTTGATATGAGCCCTCGAGAAGGTGGTAGATACTGGAAAAAGGGAGAATGCGCGGACTCCCTTCTCATTAGGAGTTGCAGCCATTCGCTGCTTGATGATGCATTGGAATTCCCACAAGAGGCGAACGTAGAACGCCAACCCCTTTTTCGCGATGTGATTTGGCCATGGAATCCATTGCTCACTCCACTCCGTACCGTCTGGCGCAAGCACATCACGCATATGTTCCGCCTCCGCTACATCCATTTCATCGGCGCTGTAGCAGGCGTGCATGATGGCTTTCACGAGATCCGCCTTCTCCTTTTTCTGTTTCTTGGTTAGGGAGCTGCCAAGATCGCCAAACGTAATACCCACATAGAGTTTCAAGCGTTGACGGAAGTGTTCCCGTATCATAACACCAGCGTTGACGACCATTTGCGCACGAAGCTCAGCCTTGAGATTGCTATAACCCGTCAAATGGTCCACCTCGATCAGACCAGTACGTCCGCGCTGCGACTGGTAGATCTTGATGGCCTCCCAGAGATCGGGGTCTTTTTGCGCAATGAGGCTGGTTTTACAGGTTGTAGCAACTCCAGAGCAGCAATTATCAAAGAAAGTCGCATCGCTGAAGTCTGGTAGAGGAAGGCCGTTCCCGAGACAGCGTAGCGCGTGAAGGTTCACCAGGTGCCAAGCCTCTAACTGGATCTGTTTCATCGCGTGAGCACTGCGCCTGATCTCCTCGCAGAGATTAGGATCCGAACAAATCGTCTCAAGACGACAGACGACGCTGCAATAGCCTTTTCTCTTTTTGAACGCCTCCTCCTTGATTGTACCAGAGAATTTCTTCCGCTTCGGTCTATCTGTTCTTGTTTGCGTCTTCATACTCCCTGTCGCGATCTTCTTCGTTGATGCCCTCTTCCTTCTCTTGGGAGCTGTGGTAGCGGGAAGCGCGGATGACCCTTGATCGTCCATGCTCTCTTCGTTTCCATCGCCGATCTGCGTCTCTGGAATGACGCCAAACTCTTGCGAGGCGCGGCCTTCTTTCTTCTTTCGGCGCTTGTCAGTCATGGTGCGAAATGGGCAATGACGAGGGAGATCGCAATTCATTGGATGGCGAACTACAGGGTTCAGATAGTGAGTCTCTTCATAAATTTTGGTTAGATCTGGATCGCATTGCCAGAGGGTCTCATTTCCAGTGGCTTCCGTGTTAAATCCAAGGAATTCGAAGCCATTGCGTGCCATGTTCACTCTCAGCCCACTCGCTCACCAAATGCCATTGTTAAAGCCTATCAAAGTGAAGGTGCTCACGTTGTCACGTGAGCCAATTGCTGTCAGTCGGTTGGTCCCAACCATTTGGCTTCCTTAACGCCTCAGACCCCGTGACGATACTTGGGCAAGCGGGCAACTAGGAAAAGGGGAAGCATCGTGGTGTGGCTGGCTGGCTACACCCTATGCGCACCACGCACGCTGCTCTAAGGAAGTGCGACGACGAACATTTATTAAAAACCCTTTGGATACGCTAGTGAACCTACCCACACATGTCATATCCTACATCAAACCGTTCTGCCAATCTGGTTTTGAACCCTGCGTTTTCCTGAATCCACTGAGAAATCTTCGGAGGAGACCCTCCGTGGGTGGCTTCCGTCCTTCCCGCCTGCCACCCACGAGACCCACCCGTCTCAGACCTCTTCCAATTTGTTCTCTCCAGTTCATTCACTTCCAGATTCTCGACCTGAAGCCCAATCACCCGCTTCGTAGCCCCATTTGACAAGCTAGTCGCAATATGGCGTTTCGGATCGCTCGCGGCCTGGCGTCCTCGACGTCCAGCTCCTCCTCCTACATGGACGCCGCGCTGCCTTCGAACGACTCCTTCGCCTTCGATGGCACCAACTCGGACCTGGCGCAACAGCTC
>MBAC02004202.1:0-11811 GCA_001712635.2 Nothophytophthora sp. Chile5 | reverse complement strand
CTCCGCGCAGCGTCAAGGCTGCTATGGACATGCAGGCCGAGGCGGAGCGTCGGAAGCGCGCCGAGATCCTGGACTCGGAGGGCGAGCGCCAGTCCTACATCAATGTGGCCGAAGGTAAGAAGCGCGCTGCGGTGTTGGAGGCGGAAGGCGTGGCCGCCGCCATTCTGGCCAAGGCCAACGCGTCGGCGGATGCCATCCAGCGGCTGTCGCAGGCTATTGGCAAGACCGGCGGTCGTGACGCCGTGGCGCTCCAGGTAGCCGAGAAGTACGTGGACGCCTTCGGCAACATCGCCAAGGAAAGTACGACCGTGCTGCTGCCGGCTAACGCCAGTGATCCGTCCAGTATGGTGGCCTCGGCGCTCTCCATCTTCGGCAACATCCAGAAGCAGAACGGCAAGGCGGCGGCGCGTGATGCCGCCAAGGCCATCGGTCGACAAGACGGCGAGCTGGAGGAGTACACACTGGACACCTTCGACCCGGAGTCGGACAAGAACTAGGCAGCTCAGAGGACCAGTCAGGACCTGAACGAACGACGGGAATGGAGAAGAAGTGGACGGGGAATTGACGACAGCAGCAGACGCTCAAGGCGACCAGGAACCCAACAGAGAAGACACGAGAATACTCGACGACTAGAACGCGTCAGCTCGTCACAGGAACAGAAAAATACAGCCAAGCCCTATGAAAGACGAACCAAGGATGGCAGCTTCGAGTGGGCTCCGTCCAAGCCAGCGAAGCTCGCTCGTTTGAGGTACGTCCGTCCATTTGAGGGCTCGGATCTTGCTTGTTCTCTCCTGCCGTGCTTGTGATTGACAGACAGGATCGACTGCCTCTCAGTTCCGGGCGGCGCTATTCTTGTCCTCACATGTCGACGGGCTTCTGATCCGGAAGCGTTCACTTTTGACACGCTCATCTCGCTGAGCAAGTCTCTCTTCGGTGGCTGACGGATGATCACGAGCGCTTCGACGGCTTCGCTGACTTCAGACGCGAGTCTCCTCCGCGAATCAGCGTCAGCTCCGGTTATCTACCCACCGTACACATCGTCCGAGGGACGTCATGACCTGGGGATCGTGCGCAAGATCGTGGAACGGGAAGGCTGCCTCGAAGCGCTGCAACAGCTGTTGAATCACCGACAGCAGCAACGACATCGCGGCTTCGTGGCTTCCACGGCGCCGATGGTCGTGCAGAGCATCGTGGATCAGCTGCGCTCCGTGAGTGTGCAGATCGTCGAGGAGATCGAGCAGTGGCAGCAGCAGCAGCAGCTCAAGGCGCAATCTCCGCTCTTCAGATGGCGCGGCGTGAACTACCTGCTCAAAATGACGTCCGATCTGGATTTCCTGGCTGCGGCGAGCAACGCGTCGCTTCTGGAAGCTCTGCAGCTCCTGCGACTCACGCAGAACCCGTTCCTGGCGTCGCTGCATCTGGAGCATCCAGCACTACACGACCGGGATCCAGATATGGCGCTTCAACTACTCGGCAATTGGGTGGGCGACGTCGACATGCGCCGCGTCTTCTTCGCCTCCAAGGTCCTGCTGCATGAGCGAGGGGTCGACGCTCGGAGGCGGCAGCTCCGCCAGCAACAACAGCAATCTGACAGTGATCTGGCCGCGAAGGAAGGCTCTCAACACCGTGAACATGGCTCGGCGGCTGCTGTAGTGCCTCGTCAACAGCAACAACGAGACCTCTCGATGCGCTCGAGACCTCAGCGCGAACCTTCGCCTCCTTCTGGCGCGGCTATCGTTGCTGGACCTCGGGAAGCTGCCATGCGGAAAGATCTGGCGTTGAGTCGTGAGCTTCTAACGCAGGCCGAGCATGAGCTGGACGCCCTGCGCGACGAACTGGCAGCGTTGCAGGCGCGGCTGGAAGACGTGGTGCTTCCGGAGAAGCGACGCCGACTGCAGAACCAGGTCGGCGGACTCGTCAACGAGCTCAAGTTCCGATCGGGAGACCTGTATCAACGCCGGAATGAGCTCAAGCGCAAGGAAGCCATTTACCGCGGGGCCAAAGACCGTCGACCTCTCGGCAGCTTGAATGCCGACCAGAACCCGACGGAGTCCCTCTATTCGCCACTGCTGGAGGCTGCCTTGCAGGAGGACGAGCTCGTCCGCAGCGATCTCGTGGAGCGCGTGTCCGCTTCTCTGGCTCGCTCGAAAGCTGGAGGAGGCTCCAGCAAGCGCATTGCGGAGTCGACAGGCTCAGATCGACAGTCAACTCGGCCCAGCAATGGGATGCCTGATTCCCCCGCGCCTCCACAACTGCAGATCCGAGACTGAGACGTCGAGCAGTGGGGAGTGCAGCAGGTCCAGCGCTTCCTGGACGCGCTGGGACTCGACGGAGGCAGCTACGGCGTCGCCTTCAGCGCTCAGGGCATCGATGGCGCATTGCTGGCCCAGGCCACCGAGCTCGATCTCGAGGAACTGGGCGTCGCCATTCGCCTTCATCGACTGCGTATCCTCCAAGCCGTGGCCGCCGCGACGAAGTCTTGAGCTAGTGAGGAACACAAGGTAAGTAGGAAGCCAAGACTGGGGGTTGATGTCGACATGCAAATCGGAACTATCTCTATGCGGCCGTGGGTCGGTTCTACTGAGCTCCGGGACGAAGCGCCTTGCTGGGACGCGTGGCCGCCGACGCCGTGCCCTTCATCACCGTGTACTTGCGCTTGCGCATCTGCTTCGTATGGCGTTTCTGCTCGTTCTTATGCAGTCGACGTTGCGCCGCTCGCTGTGGGTCCGCCACGGCTTCGGTGCGACGCTGCTGCTTGCGAGCCGCACGAGCTGCCGCCAGCTTCTTCTGCACGAACGAGTAGGCTTCCAGGAAGGGCGTGGCCCCCAGCTTCTGCTCCAGCAGTTCCAGCACTTCCTGGGCCAGCAGAGCGCTCTGTGGCGGCGACACGGGCTCAGGCGGCGGGCCATTGCGTCGGCCTCTGTTGTTGCGGCCTCGGTGCTGCTGTTGCGCTTGCTCTTGCTGAGCCTGGAGTGCCGCGAGCGCACTTGACGCGCAATACAACGGGTTCATGAACTGCACCACGTACGTCTGTGCGAAGGCGTCGTCGTGGGAATGAAGCAGCGCCGCGAACAGCTTGAACACCGCCGTCTGCACTTCGTTGCTGCTGTTGGAGCGACGCGCCGTGTACGACAGCCGCGTGAGCAGCCAGCCCATGGGCGTCCGTGCCTTGGCGCGTTCCTCCGTCTTCTCCAGCTCCTCACGCCGCTGGATCTCCGCCTCGTCTTCGTTCTTCTCTTCATCCGCGGCCACAGCGTCGTCATCGTCGTCGTCCTCATCCTTCTCTTCCTTTTCGACAACCACATCACCTTCCACCTCCTCATCCTTGGGGGCCATAGCATCGACAGCCAGAGCGCTCACGTCCTGCGGGATGTCCGGGAAGTTCTCAAGTGCCTCGCACAGGAACGGCAGCGCCGTGAGCACCTCACTGGCCAGCTCGTCGTTCAGCGCTGGCGCCTCCAGGACCTTACACATCGCGCTGGCCCAAGAGAACAGCCGTCCAGGGCCTTGCAGATACAGCGCGCCATTGTGACAGCGCTCCAGCACGTCGGCCGGTAGTCGCTTGACCGGAGCGGCGAAGGCCAGCGTAGCAGCACGGCGGCGACGCAAGTACGAGCACAGCAGCCGCAAAGCGGCAAGACGCACCCATGCGTGCGGATACTCGAGCAACGGCAGTGCCACGTGGTCCAGGAAGCTTTCGGACGGCTTGGCGCCCTCCAGCCAGGCCTCGTACGGCCCCGTGAGGTGGTCACTGAAGGCCGTAAGCGCCACACAGACGTGGTAAGCCGACTGCCAACGCACTTGGTCGCTGTCTTCCACGGTCTGCAGCTCACGCAGACTGCGCTCGAGCACTGAGCGAGCCGCGAGCAGTACCTGCGATGCACTACGTTCCAGGAACTCCGGCCGGGTCTCCAGCACCAGCGAAGAGACTTGAGCGGCCGTGGCCAGCAGCTTCACGGCGTCAGCTGAGTCCGAAGTCGAAGCTTGCGTCCACCACGTGGCCACAAGTAGCACGCTCTCGTTGAGCTCCTTGTTGCCCAGTCGACGGACCAATGTGGTGAGCGCAGTACGCGCCAGATCGCGGCACTCAGGCGCCTCGTCGTTGGCGACACGTAGCACAAGCGGCAGCAGGAAGAACTGCGCACGCGCGTTCACCAGCGCCTGCGGGAGCTTCGCGATGAGCGCTCGCAGCGCTTCAAGCACAGAAGAGCGACCTGTGGCGTGCGCGTAGCTCAAGTTGTCCACCAGGAACTTGAGGTGCCTCGCCAGTCGCTTGGGGCCCAGCGGGTACTCGAGCAGGAACGTGAGGTAGATGCTTGAGCAGTTCGCACGAGCTCCGGGGCCGTCGCTCTGCACCAACAGCTCGCCAACACGCAGCATGACGTCGTATACCTCGCTAACTACGAGTCGCGAGCCCACGACGGCCTTCAGCAGCGCGAAGGTGGCGTTCTGGTGGTCTTGTTCGTCCAGATCCGCCCGCAAGAAGCTCAACAGCACGCGTAGTTGCGGCTCCGTGAGACGCAGCGCTTCGCTCTTGGTCTCCTTGGGCATCTTGCCGTCCTGCTGCGCCAGTTCCAAGCCTTGCTGCTGCTTGAGCAGCGCCGTGAGCGTGCGGTAACAGGTCTGCACCATCTCGTTGCGTGTAGCGGCACCAGCCTTCCGTAGGATCTTGAATAACCGATCCACAAGCGGCCCGCGAGCCACGCGGAGGGCCGGCAGCGTCTGTTGCCGAGGGAGCAACGCGCCCAGACACTTGAGAGCGTTGATGACCACACGATCGCTCTTGGCCTCTCCAGCACAACGCATGAGCAGCGGCACCAGCGGATCCACAAGCTGCGCTGGCGTCGACGAGGTGTTCGATGCTTCCTTGTCCTGGTCCTTCGAGCCGCCAGCGCGAAGGAACGAGAAGACGATGAAGACGGCGAAATTCAGCAGCTCTTCGAGGTGCGCCGTGCTTTCTGCAGCGTACACCGCCGCGGCCTCGCGTTTCTGGTGCTTGGTGCGGCCTTCTTGCTGCTGACGCAGCTTGTCGAAGCCTGTGGCTTGCTGATGCATCGTCACTCGCGCTGCATCTCGAGCATTCACCCGTGCTGCCAGCAACTTCGTGGCCGCCGCGCTCTTCTCGGACACAAGCCATGACGTCACCAACGCCGTACTGCTGCCCGCCGCGGCATACAGCGCCTTCTCCTTCTCAGTGATCGGCCGCAAGCTCTCGAGACACGCGTCCAGCACGTTGTAGGCGTAGAGGAACACGTAGGACGGCTCCACGGCCGCGTTCTTGGCCAGACCGAGTGCCACGCGCTTGAGCGCTTCTTGCAAAGCCGCCGAGGCCTGTGCGCCGGCGTCCGTAGCCTGGAAGCGGTGTACGAGAGCACTCACTACCGTGTGAATACTCGGGTTGGGCAGGAAGGGGAGGGCACGGGCCAACAGCTCCAGCGAGTCCAGACCACGGCCACCACTCGCTCGCGCCTCCTTCATCTTGGACTTGCGCGCCGTCTTGCGTTCCACGCCGCCAGCAGCGGCTTCGGCCGCTTCACCGGCCGTCGTCATGCCTTGGAAGAGCTCCGCCGCTAGGATGTCCATGAGACTAGGCACGCAGGCATCTAGCGGAGATGCGAAGGCAGCTTCCTGCTCGGCCTCTTGCTTTTTCTCCTCCTTGGAAAGCAGCAACAACGAGCGCGGCTTGCGTGGCGGACCCGCCTCGCCGTCGGCCTGCAGCATGGCCGGCAGCTTTTCCAGCAGCGCATGCACCGTGAAGGACAGCACGTGCACCATGTAGCCATCCCGCAACGTGTGACGCAGCTCCTCCACGATCGGCAGCAGGAATCGAGCGCCCAGCTCAACAGCGATCTTGACCAGCGTGGACCTCGCCGACACACGCACAGCCTCGTCCTTGCTCTTCAGCAGCGTCGCGAAGCGCAGCAGCAGTTTGGGCAGCTCACGATGGAACGTGTCGGCGTGCAGACGACGCAGCACCTTCACGACCGCCAGCGCCAGCGGCACACGCACAGCCACTGCCTCGGCAGACAGAGAAGTCGGTTCGCCATCGTCGTCCTGGGTCTTGGCACTGCCCTTGGCCGCCACGCCCTTGAACAGATACCTGTGCAGCATGGGAAGCACCTGCGTCTCCATGCTCTCCTGGATCTTCGAGGGTGCTCCATCGCTGTTGGCCTCGTCTAGAGTGCTCTCCAGCTTCTTCCCGTCCTTGTCCTTGGACTTGGACGACCACTGCGTGGCTGCACCGGGCGCCTCGAAGTGGAAGTGGTCGATTGCAGCGCAGATGGACAAGATGATGGCGCTCTCCATCTCCGCATGGCCGTCGATGGACTTGAGCAGTCGACGCAGCAACGCCAGGTAATGCGACCAGCTCAGCAGTCCGGCGGCGCTGCCCACACAAGCAGCAGCCTCACCACGCAACGATTCCTGGCTCTTGGCCTGCGCCTCGTAGATGAAGTGCAGCACTAGCGGCAGGATGATCCCGTTCACCGTCGAGTTCGAGAAGCACTGCGGCCCCGTCGCCTCTTCCTCTTGAGCATCAGCCGATGTCTGGGTCTTCGCAGCCATGCCGTCCATCAACGCACCAAGGCGCTGCAAAGCGCGGCGTCTGCGATGCGCCTGGATGTGTGTGATATTGTAGAAGAAATCAGCTTCAGGGTCCTCGCGGTTGCGCGCAAGTACCAGGTCCGACGGGACGAAGCTGAATCGCGCAAAGGCCTCGTGAAGGTCTGCTAGAGCGCCCAACAGCGACACAAACCCACGTCGGGCCTCTTCGCTAGGCGATCTCAAACTGGCACGCACGCAGGGCATCACCAGTGATTCCAGCGCGTTGAGCACCGGGGAGTTGGCGACTTCGTCCTCTTGCTGTTCTTGCTCCACTGCGACCTCTGCAGCCAGAATCAGGAAGCCCGTCAGTCCCGCGAGAGCGGCACTACGCACCGAGAACTCCGAGTCGTGCATGGATTGCAGACATTGCGCCACAAGCGGCGCCAGCAGATGCGTCTCGTGTGTAAACCCAGCGAAGCGTGTGGTGTTCAGGCGGTTGAGCGCCTCCATGCGGCGCTCGAAGTCCGTTTCCTCGATCTGCTTGACGTCGTAGGCATTGAGCGCCTCTAACAGCTCAGCAGCAGGTGCCAGCTCTTTGAGCGCAGGGTGGGCACCAAGAGCCGTGAACACCAGCACGAGCTTCTCGCGTGGCACGCGGTCGGCGATGCAGTTCGGGCCTGGGGCCAGTAGTCGAGCCAGCGCGAGCACGTGCTTCTTGGGCTCGGTGAGCTTCGGCACCAAGTGCGCCAGGACCTCCAGAAGGTTCTCCTTGTCGCTCGGGGACGTGTGGTGGTTGCGCAGCAAGAACGGCAGCAGTAGCTGAAAGAGGTCGTGCGCCGCACTCGCGACGTCGCCACTGGCGGAATCCAAGTGCTGTGAAAGCCGGCAGAGGAACGTGAGCTCCTTGCGGGACGAGCCAGCGTAGCGGTCGGTCGCGTAGCGTGCGGCCTTGGCCTGGAAGCGCAGCACGAACTGCTGGAGCACGAACGGGATGTGCGGGATCAGCAGCGCAGTCTTCTCCTTGTTGGCATCGGTCATGGCTTCGACTTCTCCTTGCTTAGTCAGCAAGTGCTCGTCTCCATCCAACAGAGAATCCATGAATTGCAGAACGGCGTCCAGGATTTCGGGCGTGATACCGCGCGAAGGAGATGAACTAGATGACGAGGAAGCAGCCGCCAAACCCGTCGAAAGACAGGAGATGACGCTGAGCACAAGCGGCTCAGGCAGCCACTGACTCGCTTCGTCCGCGCGCGCCACCGCCACCAGCAGCTCCAGCAATGCAGACGCCTTGTCGGCACCCACTACGGCACTCGGAAGATGCGCGATGGCCTCACGCGAGGTTTCCAGCAGAGCCGCCACCCACGGCTGCAGCGGTACGAGCGTATCGAACGTATCGATGAGCTCTGCAAGGCGGCGGTAGGTCAGCATGCGGATCTGCTTCTTCATGGACGCCGGCGTGGCTGAAACCTCAGTGATCGACGAGGACGCGTTCCCCGCCTTCCGCTTCGATCCCACACCCACGACCGCGTTTTCATCGTCCTTCATCTCGTCATCGACGTCTTCGCCACCCTCTTCCTCGTTGGACACAACGCTTATTTCTAGGATGGCCACCAACACATCAGCGATCGGAGGCACGAAAGCCGCCAGCTTCACCCCGAGCTGACCGATGAGGTCCTCCAGCAGGTTCAAGAACCCCAAGATACGCGAAGGCTGAACGCGAGCCATGGCTGTCACGGGCTTCACGTTCGCGACGGTACTAACCGAAGAACCCTCTTCCGCAGCCTCGACAGACACGTCGAACGCGCGCACCACCAGATCCACGAATCCGGCGAGCTCTCGCGATTCCAAGGCCGCTAGATACGCGAGGATGGCTGCACGACGAGCGGTGACTGTGTCGCCCGAGTTGCGGCCTTTCTTGCTCACGCACTTGGAGTACAGGAGCCGCAGAAGAACTGGAAGCAACTCTCCTCGGTGTTCACGCAGCACGATGCCGGCGTCTGCGCCAACCTTGAAGCTCGTGAGCTCCTCGCGGAACGTCGCTGAATCAGCCAAGCGGTTCAACTGGGTCTTGTACGCCGCGAGTGCCTTGTTGCCGAAGGCGTAGAGGCACTGCAGCGCCAGCTTCGAGACCACCTCGTCTGACTTCATGAGCAGTTCGAAGAAGAGTGAGTGTAGCAATCCATGCGCATACGCGCCCTTCATGTTGTGGAAGGTCGCGAAGAGCTTGAGCTGGTCCACGAACTTGCAGCGCACGGCCTTTGTTGTCAGTCCTTGGAACTCGCGCGGCGTTCGCCAGTCTGGAGACGTCGCATCACTGGTCTCTTCGAGCTTGACGAGCGCCTGATCGATCTCGGCGAGACGTTGCGTGTCCAGCTCGTCGATGTAGATGGCAGAGTATTGGTCGCGCAGGAAGGAGAGGAAGAGCGGCACCATGAACTTGGTTTTAGCCTCCACCAGGTCCGAAAACTTGGTAAGCCCCTTCCACAGTAGCATGTGGTGCGTGGACGCGTCAGTGGTACTGGAGGCAGCCACTTCGCCTCGCTCCAGCATGCACATGCCTTCAAACTCCTCAGCAATCGCGCTTTGATCGGCTTGAGTGTCAGCCTCTGCTTTGCGCTTGCCATTCGGCGCGTCCTCCTGACGGAGCGAAGCAGTCAGCAATTCGGCGCTAATGCAGGGCCAAATCTCGGCGAAGTGCAAGCGCGCGGCTGTCTCCACGGCATCCGCGATGTGTGGCCAGATCGTGGCGAATTTGACGTGGTACAAACCGAAGAGGTGGTTTACGGCCACCTTCTTGTACAGCTCCGGCGTCTGCGGCGACCGGCAGAGCACTTTCACACGCGATAGCAGGCGCGCCACCTCGCGCTCAGTCGCCACGGTCAGACTGGCGCAGGCGCGCTCCAGATCCACGCTCACATCCAGCAGGTTGCATTCTCCGCTGAGCGTGGCCTCGTTACCGGCATCGCTGAAGTGCAGACGGTCAAATCGCGCCAACAGCTCTAGCGTCACGAGTCGTAGTGGCTGTGCCGGTGACCGCAGCGTCGCGAGAAGCGAGTTTGCCACGTCCGGCAGCGCCTTAGTAGTCAGCATCGCGTGCTGCTGTGCCTCGGATTTCATCTCGACGAATTCCAGCACCGCCGAGAGCGTTGAGAACGACGTCTCCTTGCTGCGTAGCGCTTGTTCCACGAAGCCCGGCGTGATTTTGGCGGCCTTGTGCTTCTGGTTCTCGGCGATCTGTTGCAAGCGCCAGAGCTCAGCACGAAGCACGCTGATTTCGACTGCTGTCGTTGTGTTCTTGCTCTCCAGTCGCTGGTCGCAGCGTGCGATGAGCGGTTCCACGAATCCCATCATCTTATCGGCGTCCACATCCACAAACGCTAGTGCCTTGCAGAACTTCCAGCCGAGCGCGAGTTGTTCTGCGTCGGATACTGTCTCCTCACTACCGCCATGCGTTAGGTGACACCTCCGGAAAAGCTGACGACCAACGACCTCGAGCAGCACGGCGTCGGGATCAGCAGTGACGTCCGCAAGCGAGAGCAAATGGCGGTGGTCTCTACCCGTCGAGACGACAATGTAGGCGCTATCATCCTCGTCGATCTCGCCTTCATGCTCGATCATGTAGTCGCCCAGCTGACAGACGAGTGTGCTGAATGCACCAACGTCCGTCTTCGCCAGCGTCTCCAGCGCGAACGTCATGGCGTTCGGGAATACCAACGTCACGATGAAATGCGCGTCCACGTGCGAATTGTGCAGCACTTGATCCACAAAGCCCAGCAGCTTCTGTTGCCAGTAGAGCTGCGAGTCTTCGCTCGCGGCCACGGCGAAGACGCTCTTCATCTGCTCCGCTATCACCGCGTCTTCGGCCGGGAACAGCCGCCATACCGTCTCGAACATTCGCATCACCACATCCCGCAGAGCCGAGCAGTGCGACGTCGACACCTTTCTGTCTGGTACGATCAGCGAAGCGCATACCTTGTGTACACTGGCCACCCGGTCGTCGGCAGTGCTGTCTTCTCCCGTGACGAGTTTGCCGATGCGGGAAAGGAACATTCCAAGCAGCACATGCAGCACGCGGCTCAGATAGAGATCGTCGGCGTCCGTGATGACCTCCTTCTCACTTCGTTGGGTCGATACTTTGGTCGCCACGAGCGTCAGGCATTCCAGCATTTCGCCGGAATGATCGGCGTCGGTGTGTTTTGTCATGAGCGAACACGTCTGTCGTACAACTTCAAACACCGCTTTTTGTTGCTGCTGGGTCTCGTCATTGACGGGTGCCTCTCCAGCTGGTTTGGGTCGGAAAGAGCCGAGCAGGAAGAGCAGCACGTCGCGCATGCGTGAGTGGAAGCCGTGGTTTACATTGCGCACGAGCGCGAACATCAGCTTGGCCGAGCCATCACGTAGCACTTTGTTGTCATGACCAGTGCCGCACGCCAACGCGGTCAAGTAGGCGCGTAGGTACTTACGCAGCGCCTTGGGCGATTCAACTCGACGCAGAAGCACCGCCAGCGTCTGGGCTGCGAAATCTCGCACGAATTCGCGTGGGTGGCCCAACAGAGGGAAGTAGCACTTGTGGACCGCGTCCATATCGGCCAGTAGCTGCACGCGTAGGTAGCTGAAGAGCATGGTGATCGTCTTGAACACCTGCGTGCTGAGCTCCGGATCCTTCGTGTCGATCACAGCCACCACTAGCGGCAGCACGCCGGCGAAGTGCGGATAGAACTCTTTGCGCAGCTCGCGGGCCAGTGCCGTCACCAGCTTGAGCACGGGCACTAGCTGTTGTCGCTGCACTTCGACAGCCTCGCTTTCCTTGCGCGCATCAGCCAGCTCCGTCCGCAGACGCGCCACGACCTTAGGCAGATGATGCAGCAACTGCGGCGTGGTGGTCACGAGCGGCTGCAGCGAGCGGAACAAGCGCTGGAAGCTGTCGAGCGTCGTGAGCTCCGCCTGCAGCCCCAGCTCCTCCTTGAAGCTCAGCGTCGACGCGTCGTCCACTGCAGCGGCGGTCTTGGCGTGCAACGTCAGCTCCAACTGCAGGTTGCCCACGCGCTCGTCCACCTTCTGGAAGCGGTGGCGCCGCATCTTCGCGGGCGGCGGCTCCATCGTCGCGCTTGTCTCGCTCTCTTGTGTGTGCAGCACTGGGTAAGCTGGGCTTCAAGCTCGCTTCCAGCGGATCGAGAGGCAAGAGGCAAGCAGGCGCTGCCGTGTCAGCGGCGTTTGAAAGTGACGGCCAAAGCGGCGGCTTCCGCTTCCAGTGATTATTATTGGTGG